>LNAC01000106.1:2503776-2534625 GCA_002007465.1 Ailurus styani
AGAGAGAGAGAGAGAAACAGAAAGAGGGAATACAAGCAGGGGGAGCAGGAGAGGGAGAAGCAGGACTTCCTGCTGAGCAGGGAGCACAACGCGGGGCTGGAGCCCAATGCGGGGCTCGATCCCAGGACTCTGGGATCATGACTTGAGCCGAAGGCAGACACTTATTGCCTGAGCCACCAGGCACCCTTCAAATAACTTTCTTCTTACCCAATTTTTCTTTCTTGCTTGTCATTCAAAAGCAGGCAGACTGGATTATCTGTCAGGAGCAACAGTCCTGAATTAATCCCATTCACAGTTGTTGTTTTTTAAGATTTATTTCTTTATTTGAGAGGGAGAGTGTACAAGTGTGAACAGGGGAAGGGGCAGAGGGAGAGGGAGAGAGAGCATCCTTGAGCAGACACCCTGCTGAGTGGGGATCCCAGTGCAGGGCTTGATCCCAGAGCCCTGAGATCATGACCTGAGCCAAAATCAAGAGATGGCTGCTTAACTGATTGAGCCACCCTGGTGCCCCCTGCTTCACATCTTTGAAGTGCTCTTATCACTATCTGTAAGAGAAAAATCAATTTGATTAATCAACAGGAATTCTTTTTTGAGGGGGTGCCAATATTAAATAGTTTTATTTAAGACACTGCATTTTCCACTTAACAATACAGTGCTTATAAAGTGCAGTGTTATTTCCTTTCCCTGCACACATATTCCATATTTGAGTACCAAGAATGCCCAGTTTATTTACTATAGCAGCTTGACTTTAAAACTACCATGGAATTTGCTACAAACTACCATGGAATTTGCTACAAATTTCCTTCCAATGTTTTGTGTGGAGCAATGCTAGATCTATTTTCAGGTTGGCTTAATCACCCTCTTTAATGGTGGGCCCAGGGAAGGCATCACCAGGTAGAGGAGTTCCACCATGAGGGAAGACCCCAGGCATTCCTCCTGGTATGCCTCCTGCACTGTGGTACAGCTTGGTAATGATGGGGTTGCAGACTTTCTCCAGCACTTTCTGTTGACGTTAAATTTCTTCCTTCTCTGCAGTCTGGTTCTTCTCAAGCCAGTTGATGATTTCATTACACTTGTCAAGTATCTTCTGTTTGTCTTCATCGTTGATTTTGCCCTGAAGTTTTTCATCTTCAGCAGTTGCTTTCATGTTGAATGCATAAGATTCAAGCAAATTTGAACTCACAGGCACACCTCCTGTGCCCCGTGGCATTCCTCAGACTGAAGTCACTTTTGATGATGCCAATAGCATCTTCAATGTCTCCAATGTAGATAAGAGTACAGGAAAAGAGGACAAGATTACCATCACTAACAACAAGGGCCACTTGAGCAAGGAAGACGTTGAGTGCATGCTCCAGGAAGCTGAGAAGTACAGAGCTGAAGATGAGAAGCAGCGGGACAAGGTGTCTTCCAAGAATTCACTTGAATGTTATGGAGTTCTTTATTGTTCGTTATAAATAAATGATGCTCAGACAATGATAGGTACTGAATTTGGTTTGCTGAATGAAGTCACAAGTGCTATAACTTAAAATATTTGACAAGATTCCACCTCCAAGGCTGTTAAAAGTCAAAACAATGGCTAAAACAACCCAGTTACCAGGGAGATGTAATTTTTGTGGAGAGAGAGTTGAGTAATAACAAGAACCATAGCCATGTGGTAAATACTCTTCTGGCAAAATCAATCACTGTGGTGACTGTCCAGCATGAGTGCATAATACCAAAATTATTTAGCATGTCTATTAATAAAAGGGTGCACGGTAAAAGTAAAAATGGGAAAATGGCGTTAAACTCTTCATTGTTCTACATGATGTGGGGCAACAAAATGCACATAGATTCCATAAAGTCTGTGAGAAAGTAGAACATTTGCAATGTGCACAAGCATAGAACAGTGAATCCCTAAGGGAGAGAGGGAGAAATGACCTCAAGTATTTTACTCAAGACCTAGAAAAAGGTTAAAGGAGTCATTATAAATTCAAGATATTGGTAAATTCTGGACATTATTCACAAAAAAGGTTGAAAGGAACAGACTGGTCCTTTCTCTGAGGTTTTATTATACCACATTAGCAAGGACGATCTTCTACCAACTCTCTTCAATATTTGTTCCAACATTTTGCAGCTACTTGATAGTATTTTTTTCTTAAACAGATTTATTGAGATACAATTCTCACACACCACATAATCCATACATTTATAGTATAGTTCAATGCAGATTGTGCAACCACTCACACCATTTAATTCCAGAACATTTTCATAACCCCACAAAAAAGCTCCTCCTTGTTAAAAGTTGCTTCCCCCCCCCAAAAAAAAAAGTTGCTTCCCATTCTCCCCCTCCTCATAAGACAACCATTAATTTACTTTCTACCTCTATAAATTTGTCTCTTATGGACATTTTACAAAGAAGGACTCATACTATATGTGATCTTTTATGATTGGCTTCTTTCACTTAGCACAAGGTTTTCAAGATTTGTCCTGTTGTAGCATGTATCCATTATTTCATTTCTTTTTATTGCTGAGCAATATTCCATTGTATGAACATACCACATTTTGGTTTTCTTTCTTTAAGTTGGTAGTAGACACTTGGGTTGTTTTCACTATTGTAATTACTGCTGCCATAAACATTTGTGTACAAGTTTTTGTGTGAAGATATGTTTCCATTTCTCTCCAGCATATACCTCGGAGTAGAATGACTGGTCATACAGTAACTCTATGTCAACTTTTTCTTTCTTTATTTATTTTAGAGAGAGAAAGAGAGAGGGGAAGGGGCCAGGGGAGAGGGACAGAGAGAGTCCCAAGTAGACTCCAAGCTGAGTGCAGAGCCCAACATGGGGCTTGATCTCATGACCCTGATATCATGACCTGAGCCAAAACCAGGAGTCAGATGCTTAACCGACTAAGCCACCCAGACATCCCTCTGTGTCAACTTTTAAAAACACTTTTTAAAAATTAAGATTATAAATCACATACTATAAAATTCATCATTTTAAGTATATACTTTACTGGGTTTTAGTGTATTCATAAGTCAATGCAAACATCATCAACATCTAATTCTAGAAAAAATTTCACCATTGTAAATGGAAACATTGCACCCATTATCCTTGAATTAATGTTGGATCAATAAGCCTAGAGTCCTCTGATCTTTCTTCTGTCCTGGGAAAATGATTTAAAACACATTGTCCTTTTATTCAAATTATCACTTGTATGCGTGAAAAGTAAGCACAGTGACTTAAAAATAATGAATTTATTGAGATATGTTTCACATACCATAAAATTCACTCATATAAAGTGTACAATTTAGTTGGTTTTAGTACATTCACAAAATTGTGCAATCATTACCACTGTCTATTTCCAAAATATTTTTATCATTCCAAAAAGCAGCCTTGTACTGTTCAGCAGTTATCCCCATTTTCCCTTCCTCCTAGCCTCTGGTAACCACTAATGTACTCCCTCTCTCTGTGGATTTTCTTATTCTAGACTATGTTTAACTTTGTGAGGAGTGAAAGAGGATTCCTTTTTTTTTAATTTAAGATTGTATTTATTTATTTGACAGAGAGAGAGATGTAGCAAGAGAGGGAACACAAGACACAAGCCGGGGGAGTGGGACAGGGAGAAGCAGGCTTCCCGCCAAGCAGGGAGCCCAATGCAGGGCTCGATCCCAGGACCCTGGGATCATGACCTGAGCCAAAGGCAGTTGCTTAACCGACCGAGCCACTCAGGCGCCCCAGTAAAAGAGGATTTTCATACCATGTTCACTGACCACTTCTTTGAACCATAAATCATTGTGTTATACACACATGTACATGCACACACATACACAGAACTATTGCTTTTGTCATTACCGACATTTTCATACCTTCATGCCACTCTCCTATACTCACAGATGAGCTCGATACCTGTCAAAATACCAAAATGGGGAAAATACTGACAGCATATGACAAATTATTGGTATCCTCAATAGAGGGATTTACTGTATCATTTCCCTAGCGTTCATATAATTACAAACTAAAATAACATATTTTTTCAATCAAAAATATTTTTTCAAAGGAGAATTTAAACACTATAATATCCAGCATTGCTAAGGATGTAAGGAAAGAGGCACTCTTATACACTGTCAGTTGGAATTTAAAGTGCTAACATTCCTCAAAACCAATTTGGTCAGATGTAACAAAAACTGTTAAAGTAGCATAATTTTTGAATCAAATTCCAGTTTAAGGAATTTATCCTAAAGAAATTTTCTTAGGAATGTTTAAAGATCATGTATAGGATTGTCCATTATCTTATTGGTATTTAAAATGGCAGAAAACAAGAAACAATCTAAATATTGTTTAAAAGAAAGAGGTTAATTACCTTACCAAATAGCCATATATGATCAATTGCAATGCTGCTCTTAAAAATTATATTGAGAGGGCACCTGTGTGGCTCAGTGGGTTAAAGCCTCTGCCTTCGGCCCAGGTCATGATCTCAGGGTCCTGGGATCGAGGCCCGCATCAGGCTCTCTGCTCAGCGGGGAGCCTGCTTCCCCCTCTCTCTCTGCCTGCCTCTCTGCCTGCCTCTCCCCCTACTTGTGATCTCTCTCTGTCAAATAAATAAATAAAATCTTAAAAAAAAATTATATTGAGAGCCAGCAATGAACAATGGAATTTAAAATTAAAAACACAGTGCCATTTATGGTAGTATCCCAAAAATGAAATACTTAGATATAAATCTAACAAAATATATAAAAGATCTGCATGAGGAAAACTACAAAACTCTTGATGAATAAATCAGAGAACTAAATAAATGGAGGGATATTCTGAGTTTGTGAATAGGAAGCCTCAATATTGCCAAGATGTTAGATCTTCCCAATTTGATCTATAGATTGGATGCAATCCCAATCAAAATCCTAACAAGTTATTTTGTGGATATCAACAAACCGATTCCAAAGTTTATATGCAGAGGGAAAAGACCCAGAATAGCCAAAACAATATTGAAGGAGAAGACAAGGTTGGAGTACTAACATTACTCAATTTCTTTTTTTTTTTTTAAAGATTTTATTTATTTATTTCACAGAGGGAGAGAGATCACAAGTAGGCAGAGAGGCAGGCAGAGAGAAGGAGGGAGGAAGCAGGCTCCCCGCTGAGCAGGGAGCCCGATGCGGGCCTCGATCCCAGGACCCTGAGATCATGACCTGAGCCGAAAGCAGAGGCATTAACCCACTGAGCCACCCAGGCGCCCAACATTACTCAATTTCAAGTCTTATATAAAGACTGTAGAATTAACACAGTGTGATACAGGCAAAAGAACAGACAAACAGATCAGTGGAACAGAATAGAGAGCTTGGAAATAGACCCATGTAAAGGTAATTAATTGGGCGCCTGGGTGGCTCAGTGGGTTAAAGCCGCTGCCTTCGGCTCAGGTCATGATCCCAGGGTCCTGGGATCGAGACCCACATCGGGCTCTCTGCTCAGCGGGGAGCCTGCTTCCTCCTCTCCCTGTCTCTCTGCCTGCCTCTCTGCCTACTTGTAATCTCTCTCTCTCTGTGTCAAATGAATAAATAAAATCTTAAAAAAAAAATAAATAAAGGTAATTAATTGATCTTTGACAAAGGTACAAAGGTAACACAATGGGGCAAAGATAGTTTTTTTTCAACAAATGGTACTTGAAACAACTACACATCTGCATACAAAAGAGTGAATCTAGACAAAATTTACACCCTTCACAAAAAGTAATGCAAAATGGATCATAGACCTAAATGTAAAAGACAAAGTTATAAAACTCCTAGAAGATAATACAGGAGAAAACCTAGATGATGTTGGGTGTGTTGATGACTTTTTAGATACAATACCAAAGGCACAATCCAAGAAAGAAATACTTGATAAGTTGGATTCCACTAACATTAAAAACTTCTACTGAACAATGATATTCTCATGAACATGTTCATCTATGAACAATGATGTTAAGAGAATGAGAAGACAAGCCACAGACTGGGAGAAAATATTTACAAAAGACACATCTGATAAAGGACCACTATTCAAAGTATACAAAGAACTCTTAAAACACTCAGAAAACAAACAACCCAATTTTTAAAAAATCGGCCAAAGAATTTAACAGATACATCACCAAAGAAGATGCTTCACATCATACGTCATCAGGAANCCTCTTAAAACACTCGGAAAACAAACAACCCAATTTTTAAAAATGGGCCAAAGAATTTAACAGATACATCACCAAAGAAGATGCTTCACATCATACGTCATCAGGAAAATGCAAATTAAAACAACAACGAAATATCGCTATATATCTATTAGAATGGTCAAAATTTAGAACACTGACAATACCAAATGCTGATGAAAATGTGGAGCAATAGGAACTCTCACTCATTGCTGGTGGAAATGCAAAATGGTGCAGCCACTTTAGAAGACAGTTTGGGATTTTCTTACAAAACTAAACATACTCAGACTATACTATGCAGCAATCATACATTTTGGTATTTACCTAAAGGAGTTGAAAACATATGCCCACACAAAAACCTGCACATGGGTGTTTATAGCCACATTATTCATAATTGTCCAAACATGGAAGCAATCAGGATGTCTGTCCTTCAATACGTAAATGAATAAATAAACTGTGGTATATCCAGACAATGGAATATTACTCAGTTCTAAAAACTAGTGAGCTACCAAACCATGAAAAGATGGTGGAGGAAACTTAAATGCATATTACCAAGTTGAAGAAGCCAATCTGAAAAGGCTACATACTATGTAATTACAACTATATGACATTCCGGAAAAGGCAAAACTATGGATACAGTAAAAAGATCAGGGGTTGCTAGGACTTGGGCTGCAGGGAGAGATGGATAGGTGAAACACAGAGGATTTTTAGGGCAGTGAAAATATTCTGTATAATACTATAATGAAGGATACATGTCATTACACACTTGTCCAAACCCATAGAATGCACAACATCAAGAGTGAACCCTAAGATAAATTACTGATTTTATTTTTTTTGTTTTGTTTTTTAAAGATTATTTATTTATTTATTTATTTGACAGAGAGATTACAAGTAGGCAGAGAGGCAGGCAGAGAGAGGAGGAAGCAGGCTCCCCGCTGAGCAGAGAGCCCGATGCTGGCCTCGATTCCAGGACCCTGAGATCATGACCTGAGCCAAAGGCAGAGGCTTTAACCCACTGAGCCACCCAGGTGCCCTAAATTACTGATTTTAGGTGATTATGAGCTGTCAATGTATATCTATCAATTATACAAAATATGCCACTCTGGTAGGAGGATGTTGATAACAGGGCTGTGCATGTGTGGGGGCAAGGAGGTTATAGGAAAGCCCCTCCTCTCAATTTTGCTGTGAACCTAAAATTACTCTAAAAAATTAGTTCTTTAAAAAATTATACTAAGGGAAAATATTTGGTGACTTGAAAAAATGTTCACAATTCTTGACTAAGTGAAAAAAGAACTAGTTAGAGAGTTAAAGGTTAACCCAACAGTATAAAAATCTGGTGTTAACGTATAGCAAAAAGAGAGAAGATAGTACAAGTAAGCATATACAATTCATCTGCAGGTGAGAGAACATGGGATAAGTTTTGTGTACGTGCTACAGAATTCAGTCACATCTCTGCTATATAGAAATGTTACTTTATTACTCTAGACTGAGCTCAAATTGCTGTGAGGTCCCATTTCTGGTGACGGTGAAAACACTTAATCTTGTCAATTATAGGGAGCTCGGTTACTTTCAGCATAAAATTGAGTGACTTTTGGTAAATATCCAGTCAGAGTTGGCTTACTATTTTATCATTACAAAGTGTGAGCTCTTGGGCGCCTGGGTGGCTCAGTGGGTTAAAGCCGCTGCCTTCGGCTCAGGTCATGATCCCAGGGTCCTGGGATCGAGGCCCGCATCGGGCTCCCTGCTCAGCGGGGAGCCTGCTTCCTCCTCTCTCCTCTCTCTCTGCCTGCCTCTCCGCCTACTTGTAATCTCTCTCTGTGTCAAATGAATGAATAAAATCTTTAAAAAAACAAAAAACAAAAAACAAAAAAAAAACAAAGTGTGAGCTCTTGCCCACATTTCTCAAGATTTCTTCCATTCTCTCCCTNCAAAAAACAAAAAACAAAAAAAAAAACAAAGTGTGAGCTCTTGCCCACATTTCTCAAGATTTCTTCCATTCTCTCCCTTCTCAGGATCTCTGGGGGATGGGGCAATTTTCAGAACGTAATGGCATTGGGGGCAGGATGCTGGATCCCACTGACCACAGGTGAGGGGTGACTTGTAGCTCCAGCAGGTGCTGTTTGAGTACCTGGACAGTGTGACTTATGGTCTCCTCTCTGGGCAAACACTGTTAAGGACCTATGATTGTCCTTTCTCTTTCCCAATCCCTGACCCTCCTTCCCCACCCCATCACTCCATCACACCCTTGACTTACATCCTTTCAGCCTTCTTGGGGAGGTTGATGTCCTTCTGCCACCTAGCCCCCAGTTCTAGGTGATCCCCTTACAGTGACTTTTGGCAGACCACTGGCTCAATCCTTAGCATCCCCAAGCCTCAGGATATGGAAATTTGTATCTTTTCTCTGCCTCATGTAGGCTTTGAAGAACTTGGGGGAGAGGTATCTCCTTCAGCCTCTCCTTTTGCCTGAAAATGAGACACAGTTTACTCTACCTTGGCTGCCTCATGCTATCTTTGCTCTCTGAATGGCACTGTCGTCCCAGATATTCAGATGAAAGGAAGACAAGCCTCTGCTGTGGATGGATGCCAAAAATTTCTAGAAGTTTCTATCCTTCTCACAGTTTTTAAAGAAGAGGAGAGGTGGAAAGTAAACTACAAAAACACCCTATCTCTCTGTTCTCTTTTTCCTCTTCTCCTTTCCCTTCCCTTTTCTTCCCTTTCCTTTCCTTGTCACTAGGGTAGACAGTGGCTGTGGATCATCCAGGTGGATACAAAAGTCTGAAGTTTTGGGAAACAGTCAGGGATTAATGTACAAATGTGTAAGGAATCAGCATACAGGTGACGGTTAAGCCTGTGGGGCTTATAAGTGAGAAGAGATCATGGTCCAGGGAAGATTCCTAAGATTCAAATATTATTAAGAAGCCACAAGAATGACAATGAATTTTCTTCAGAAATTCTGACACATTACAAGACAAATAACATAAATCATGTGAAAGAAGAAAGGCTTCATCTTTTACTTTGTCAAAAGATAGTTCTTAACCAGCAACCAGAGCTTTAGGGAGGAAAAAACAGCAAAATGAGCCCATGGGTACTCTCACCATGGAACTGGCCAACAAGAAGGAAAGCTGTCAGTCTCTTGAAAATGAGGCTGCCACTATTGTAGATTCCTCAAGCAATTTTATGTATTCTAGAAGGAGGATTTCTGGACTGGGAATTCTTCACTGAGAAAGTTTCTTTTTCAACTACCAAAGAGAAAGGAAACTCTTTTGAAGATTCTTTTTGAGGGCTAGATGTCTGTGTAGATGGACGGATGGATGGTTGGATGGATGGACAGAGATATTGCTGTTGACTACATGAAAACATAGAATAGTCCCCAGATATGTTAAGAATTCATAGTTAATTACTTAACTGAAAAAACAAATAATTATTGAAAGCCAACCTCCTAGCCACTGTACTTGGCAAGGTCCTTAAAGTATATGTCCTTGACCTCATAGAAAATTCAAACAAGAGGCAGAGACAAAAAACAAACAGCTGCATACACCAATTATTTAAAATTATAATAAGTACTTAAAAGAGAATCATCATTATTAATTTTCATTTTTAATTCCAATAAGTTAGAAAGAAACAAACTAGTGGTGTCAATTCTTTCTTAAGAAAAGCACTGGCTACCACAGAGAGGAAAACATAAGATCACATTTAAAAAATTTTAATATTGGCCAAGTGCCCTGACCTCCTGGTCAATTTAGCTGCTGCCAAAAAAATGGGGGAGTCGATTTTAATTCACATTCATATTTGAAGATAAACTAAAAAGTACACAGAATATAGAATATACAAATATGTTAAACTTATAAGCATCTGTTATAATTGAAATTTTAAAATATTTTATTAATTGTGTCTTTGTCACTTTCTTTCCTCTGTATCTATAGCATTTAACTTTCTGGAATTACTTTAAAAATACTACCATACTCTGTCACTTTTGTATTAAGCTGCCCTCTGGTGGTTTTCAGTTTGGTCAGTATCTTTACCTTAGTAACTGATGCGTAGAACATTTGCGTTACTGACTTTGTTTAATACTATATTAATTCCTACTTTCTTTATGAACTTATTTGGCAGGGCCTTTGAAATATTCATGTAATAAGAATGGAGACGGGCTACTGTCCAGAACAGGGGAAAACAATTAGCAAATTCATGAAGTCGAGTGTGTACGTCCAGTGTAATGAATCATCATTTACTAGCAATATCTCTCTTATTGTTATAATACAGGACTGAATGATATGAACCTCAGTCATCAAGTGCAGAATTTAGCCACTGAAAACCAAAATACATTTATTTAGCGACAGTCCCTCATACATATTAAAGGCTCTCACATCACATAATATAACTAACCTCTGCAAGGAAAGTATAAAATATTCTCATTAATGAATAGGCTAAACATTTGTCACTGCCCCAAATAATTTGAAATATAGAGCTATCTTTTAACTTCCTACCAAAGATAAGCAGGACATGCCCACTGACAACAGGTACTTCTAGTTAAACCAGTCTCTTGTCTTTTGATAATAAGGAGAAAACTGTCAATCACTTTTGGTTTATTTTGTTGAACGTTATCTAGTATAATGATTGTAATGTATAAAATGACCTTGGTTATGAAACAATGTATTTTTACCATAAGAGTTTACAAATTAAAGTATCATTCAAATTTTCCTATAATTATTCTTTTTAGTTAAGGCAAGATCTATTTGGACACATTTAAATTATTTATCTTCTTACATGTATACTCTGAGTTCAGGGGAAGGAAATCCACATTATATGAGATTACCTTCCGTGTGCCTAACCCTGTGTGGCCTATATTCTAGAAAAGAAGATCATTCCAGAAACAAAGCTCCACATATATTTTAAGCTGTTTCATCATCATGGGAATTAGTACTTGAGAGACAAAGTGCTTCCCTAGTTTAGAAAAGAATTCAGAGCTATGTTAGCTGCAGGGGGAATAACAGCTTCACAGAGGAGATGGCACTTGAACTGGGCTGTAATGCATTGGGAGGGGGCTGTGGTAGCAAGGGACAACATGCTGAAGACATTTCAGATCAGAAGATAAACAAAACACGTAAGGGGGTCACACGTTGTTGAAAAGCGTTGAAGAAAGTGAGTTAAAAACAAATCTACATTTGTTATCGTTGAAGACATAAGTTAAAATAAATCTGCAGCTATGTTTAGCAAAATTCAGATGATTCATAGCAACAATAGTTTTACCTGACTAGACAACACATATAAACTACTATCTCACCCCCACTGAGTAGCTGACCATTGGTAGAATTAGTAGGATCAATGGATCCATGGCTATAAAGAGGCAAAATGCAGTTATTATATTATTTTAAGCTGCACAAGTTTTTTTTTTAAGATTTTATTTATTTGTCAGAGAGAGAGAGAGAGAGAGAGAGAGAGAGCACAAGCAGGCAGAGAGGCAGGCAGAGGCAGAGAGAGAAGCAGGTTCCCTGCAGAGCAAGGAGCCCGATTCGGGACTCGATCCCCGGACCCTGGGATCATGACCTGAGGTGAAGGCAGTTGCTTAACCAACTGAGCCACTCAGGCATCCCTAAGCTGCACAAGGTTTAAAATATTGAGATATCACTTAAATAGAGGGAAACACACAGATCTCATGTGTCCAATTCCATCAGTTTTGACAAAACTCACACAAGAGATNAACAGAACTCACACAAGAGATAGAATGTTCTAACATGGCAGAAAATTCTCTCAGCCTATTCCCAGTCATTCCCACCACCTCCACCCCCAAGCAACCACTGTTCCAATTTCTTTAACCATAGATAAGTTTTGCCTGTTCCTGAACTTCACGTAAGTGAAATTCTACAGTATGTACTCTTTTGAGCTTGTCTTCTTTTACTAGGACATAATACTGTGAGGCCGATCCTTGTTGTTGCATCAGTTTTTAGTTTTATTGCTGAGTTGTATTCTACTCTATGACTATATCCCACTTTGTTTACCCATCCTCCTGTTTTGTTTTGTTTTTTNTCTCCTGTTTTGTTTTGTTTTTTTTAAAGATTTATTTATTTATTTAACACACACACAGAGAGAGAGAGAGAGAGAGAGAGAGAGAGAGAGAGAGNCCTCCTGTTTTGTTTTGTTTTTTTAAAGATTTATTTATTTAACACACAGAGAGAGAGAGAGAGATATCACAAGTAGGCAGGCAGGCAGAGAGAGGGGGGGAAGCAGGTTTCCTGCTGAGCAGAAAGCCAGATGTGGGGCTTGATCCCAGGACCCTGAGATCATGACCTGAGCTGAAGGCAGAGGCTNGGAAGCAGGTTTCCTGCTGAGCAGAGAGCCAGATGTGGGGCTTGATCCCAGGACCCTGAGATCATGACCTGAGCTGAAGGCAGAGGCTTAACCCACTGAGCCACCCAGGTACCCCACCCATTCTCCTGTTATGGATACCTCCGGTGGCTCCAGCCTAGTACTACTGGGAACAAAGTTGCTATGAACACTTGCGTATGCGTGTCTNTTCTCCTGTTGTGGATACCTGTGGTGGCTCCAGCCTAGTACTACTGGGAACAAAGTTGCTATGAACACTTGCGTATGCGTGTCTGGGCAGTCATCCCTTCATTTCACTGGGGTGTACATTTAGAGTGGGATTGCTGAATGTATGG
The DNA here is from genome assembly GCA_002007465.1 of Ailurus styani. NCBI lineage: Eukaryota > Metazoa > Chordata > Mammalia > Carnivora > Ailuridae > Ailurus > Ailurus styani. The sequence goes on from LNAC01000106.1 coordinate 2,516,577, forward strand.
TAAGTATATGCTTAACTTTATAAACAGCTGCCAGTTTTCCAGAGTGGTTACATCATTTTTTTTAAAGATTTTATTTATTCATTTGACACAGAGAGAGAGATTACAAGTAGGCAGAGAGGCAGGCAGAGAGAGAGGAGAGAGGAGGAANTGCTTAAGTTTATAAACAACTACCAGTTTTCCAGAGTGGTTACATCATTTTTATACTCCCTCTAGCAATATATGAGAATTTAGAGTTTTCATTCTCTTTAAGCCATTCTAGCTAGTGGGTATGTAGTATCTCATTTTGCTTTAAAATTGTATGAGAACATGATGTCTAGCATTTTTCCAGTGTCTATTGGCCATTTANTCATTTTTATACTCCCTCTAGCAATATATGAGAATTCAGAGTTTTCATTCTCTTTACTTTAAGCCATTCTAGCTAGTGGGTATGTAGTATCTCATTTTGCTTTAAAATTGTATGAGAACATGATGTCTAGCATTTTTCCAGTGTCTATTGGCCATTTATATATATACTTTAATGAAGCGTTTGTTCAAATCTTTTCACCTATTTTTAAAATTGGGTTTCTAAATTTTTAATAAGTNTCTATTTTCAAAATTGGGTTTCTAAATTTTTAATAAGTTGTATGTATTCTTCACATATTTTGGGTGCAAGTGTTTGGTCGGATGTATGTGTTGCAAACATATTCTCCCAGTCTGTGGCTTGTCTATTTATTCTCTCAACAGTGTCTTTTGAACGTGTTCAACTTTCATGAAATCTGATTTACCAATTCTTGTTTTCTTTTTTGCAGTTAGTGCTTTNCCTATTTTCAAAATTGGGTTTCTAAATTTTTAATAAGTTGTATGTATTCTTCACATATTTTGGGTGCAAGTGTTTGGTCGGATGTATGTGTTGCAAACATATTCTCCCAGTCTGTGGCTTGTCTATTTATTCTCTCAACAGTGTCTTTTGAACGTGTTCAACTTTCATGAAATCTGATTTACCAATTCTTGTTTTCTTTTTTGCAGTTAGTGCTTTCTTGCTTTCCTCAGGAAATCTTTGCCTACCCCAAGATCGCAAAGATACTTGCCTATGATTTCTTCTAGAAACTTTATAATTTTCCATTTTATGTGAAGGTTTATAATCCATCTTGAATTAATTTTTGTGTATGCTGTGAGGTATAAGTTGAATTTCCTTTCCCCCAACTGAATATCTGTTTGTTCCCTCACTGCCTGATAAAGAGACTTTGTTCAAGTTTAATTTCACTGGAATTATGTCAAGAAGCAGGAAACTTTTGAAAGATACTGGAAAAAGGAAATGAATAGTAAAAAACAGGCATTTGATTCACAGTTGAGTCATTCTTTGTAGTCATACAGCAAGCCCGCACAAACGACTGCTAATATTGTTTAAAAACACAGCCATCACACATGTGACTTTCTGACAGCTGGATCTATCACCTGAATGAATGAACAAAACTACTTTACATGCAAAGGGTGCTCTATCTGCAGCCAGACTTTTAGTGTTTTTGAAACCCTGAGCATCTTTCTATTTCACCAAGTGCCTCTGAAGGCAAGTAAATTGTGGGGGGAGGGGAGCGGTGATTAGAAACCTCCAGTGGACCTTTTGATTATGCAAAGATAAAGCCAAAATCTCTTCTAGGTTGGAGTTTCAAGGACTGCAAGGAGCTAGACTGCAAATAACACCCACGGAGTGGGGCAGGTTTTGCACCAGCACAAGAAGGAAAAACTAGATTTTTCTCTGACTTTGTGTTCTGGGTAGGTGGTAATTTGGAAGACGCATAAACATGGGGCAGAAGGCAGGGGCTGAGGGTAGGGCAGGTGAAGTACATTTTAGCAACAAGTCAAGGAATAAAGTCAAAGGTCAGAATATTCCTTGGGAGGGTGTAGCTGTGAACTCATGAAGCAGTTGTGTATAATGGCTAATTTCCCCAAGTGTCTCCATTCCATAGATTCCAAGTCTTTGGTAAAGTTATAGCCAGGTCTTGTTTTGGGAAATGAAGACAGGGGTTATATTTCAGCTTAGAGTAAAACTGAAAAGGGTAGGGGGCAGCAACCTCAAAAAGGCAACCTGTGGGCGCCTGGGTGGCTCAGCGGGTTAAAGCCTCTGCCTTCAGATCTTAGGGTCCTGGTTTCGAGGCCCGCATCCCTGCTGAGCAGGGAGCCTGCTTCCTCCTCTCTCTCTGCCTGCCTCTCTGCCTACTTGTGATCTCTCTCTCTCTGTCAAATAAATAAAATAAAACCAAAAAAGGCAACCTGTGAGGGGCGCCTGAGTGGCACAGTTGGTTAAGCTTCTCACTCTTGGTTTCGGCTCAGGTTGTGATCTCAGGGTTGTGATTTCAGGGTCATGAGATTGAGCCCCACGTTGCTCTCTGCATTCAGTGAGGAGTCTGCTGAGACTATCTCTCTGTGTCTCTCTTTGAAATAAATAAATAAATCTTAAAAAAAAAAAAGGCAACCTGTGAAAAGCCTAATGAATCAACTGAAAAGCTTTGCAAGTTGAAAACAAAGCACAGAGAGAATACCAAGTGTTTGGTTTACATACGACATATTCTGATCTACATGAAGCACTGTGTATTTATTGTTAGGGTTTCTAGGATTTCAAGAAGGAAATTTAGATCTAGAGAAGGATTAATTAATAAGACAAGGAGTAGGACCACACACATGATTTGACCCCATCTTTTTAAACCAGTTTGAAAGATGAAAGTTACATGAAGTTATGACAATAATTCTACAGCACAAAAGCCATATTCACAGGGTGAACTTGAAATTGTCTGACTTATACAAGATCATCTAAATGAGAGTTTTAATGCTTCTCAACCTTTAAAGTTCATCCCAAAACTAATATAATGTTATGTGTCAACTGGACCACAGTAAAAAAGCTTTAATGTTCATATAAATAATATGAGAACTTTTTTTTAAATGTAGATTCTGATTTGGTAGTACTAGGATGGGACTTAAGAGTCTGTATTTCAACAAGACCAGAGAGCATTGGTTCTCAAAGTGTGGTCCCAAGATCAGCAGCATCAGTACCATTTGGGAACTGGCTAGAATGCAGATTCTCAGGTCCCACTTCAGAATTACTATATCGGAAATTCTAGAGATGAGGCCCAACAATCATGACTTCTTAACTGGCCCTCCAGGTAATTCTGATGTATGTGCAAGTTTGTGAGCCACTGCTCTAAATCTAGCGGCTCTGTTGATACAAGTACAAATTTAAAACATATACAATTAGGGGCACCTAGGTGGCTCAATCAGTTAAACATCTGCCTTTGGCTCAGGTCATGATCCCAGGGTCCTGGGATTGAGCCCCACGTCATGCTCTGCTCAGGAGGGAGCCCACTTCTCCCTTTCCCTCTGCCACTCTCCATGCTTGTTCTCTCTCCCTTTCTCTCTTTCCCTCTCAAAAAAATAAATAAAATCTTTAAAAAAATAAATAAGTAAAATGTATACAGTTAAGTGGCGCCTGGGTGGCTCAGTCAGTTAAGTGACCAACTCTTGAGTTCAGCTCAGGTCATAATCTCAGGGTCATGAGAGCGAGCCCAGCATTGGTGTGGAAAATGATAAATGGTACTTTATCTCTCTCTGCCCCTCCCCCTGCTTGCACATGCATTCTCTGTCTCTCTCTCAATAAAATAAATAAAATCTTTTTTAAAAAACCAAAATGTATAGAATTAAATAAAAGTAAAAGTATAAGTTCAGTTTTTCAGAAGCACTAGCCACATTTAAATACTCACTAGCTACTTGGGGCTAATGGCTACCCTATTGGACGACGAAGACAGACAAAGCAGACATTCCCATCATTGCAAGAAGTTCTAATGGACAGTGCTGCTGTCGAGGTCTATTTGCAATTCTGACTTCACATTAGAATCACACAGTGAGATTTTTTTTAAGTACCATTGCTTGGGCCTTCACCAGAACAACTGAGTCAGAATCTCTGGGGATGAGATAATCCTCAGGTGAGTAATTACAAATAATACAGAGAAGCAAGAGGTATGATATGAAGTGTGCTGTCAGCTTTAGGAACCCGCAACAGAGGCATCTAGGGGTCAGATAAAATCTCTCTGGACAAGGGACCTTAAAACTGAGAATGATGAATAGGAGTTTTTCAGAAGAATAGGAGGGGCGAGAAGTTTCCCAGGCAAACAGAACAATACGTCCCAAAGCTCATAAGCTAGAGAGATTGTAGTGAGTTGGAGGAACTGAATGAAGGTCAGAATGATTAGAGTGTGCGATAGCACAGAAGATAGGTTTCAGAGGTTGGGGAGACCAGGTCTCACTATGCTTTATAAATAAGATAAACTTAAATCCCATTTTCCCAGATAGTCTCAGGGTACATACCTGTTCCTTCATAATTATTAACAGTACTCCTTTTTACTCCCCAAAGTGCCCCATTTGGATGATAAATTAAATGGTCACACATAAAAAGATCTGACATAAAACGGACCTTATCTTGGGGCAATGGGAAGACACTGAAGAATTTTAAGCAGGGAACTGACATTTTTAAAGTATTTTGAAACTGTATGGTGACTAACATAACACACACACAAAAATAAGTATTTTGAAACAATTCCTTAGACTGCAGAAAAAAAAATGAATTGGAAACCAGTAGGAAGGCTGCTACAGTTATCCAGGCAACAGATAATAATGTTGTCCTGGCCATGGTAGTGGCATTGCAAATGGAGAGAAGTGGACAGAATTGTAAACTATTAAGAAAAGAGAAAGATAACAATTGTATATACAGACAGATGGAAATCAAGCTGACTACTTTTCTAGTTTAGGCAGGAATGGCCAAATAGTAATATCATTTTCTAGGGTAGAAGAAAAAAGAGGAGGATGGAGGTAGTCCTTAATGACAAAGTTAGTTCTGTATGTGCTGAGAGGAGCCATCCAATATACGTGTTTGGAGCTGAGGAAGGAGCTGGGGATATCAATTTGGGTAGGAAGTAAGATTGCCCGAGTGGTGTGTACAGAGTGGGAAGTGCAGAAAACCTGGGGATGAGCCCTGAGAAGCACAAGCTTTACGGCAGAGTAAAAAGAGCCTGCAAAAGAGGCTGAAATGGAATGTTCCGAAAGCTAGGAGGAAAACCAGGGAGTCTGGTGTAATTGATAGGAAGGAAGGAAAACATTTTTCAGGGGAATGAGGTGTACTGAATGTCAAGCAAAATAAGGTCTGAAAATTCCCATTGGATACATTGGACACATGGGGAAGAGCACTTTCTGTTGAATTCCTGGGGCTAAAGACGACATTGCAGTAGAATGAATAGGGGGTGAATGGAACGGACAGAAAATGAACAGAAGGGAAATTAAGTACATGTGGATAACTCAAGAAATTTGGCTCTAAGAGGAAGGGAGATGTATAGCTGTAGCTGAAAGGGGAATGGGAATCGAAGATTTTCTTTTTTAAAAAATCATTTTACCCTGTACAATTGCTAAGTAGAAGGAGTGGGTTGAGAGGGAAGATTTGAAGATGTGGAAAAAAGAAGCAGGTGAGAAGGATTCAGAGCCAAGATGAAGGTTGTATTAGGTATCTATTGCTACATAATAAATTACTCCCAAATTTAGCTGTATAAAACAGCAAATATTTATTATCTTATAGGTCCTATAGGTCAGAAACCAGGGCACAACTTAACTGGGTGCACCTGGCTGAATGTCTCTCATGGAGTTGCTATGAGGCTACTTGCCTGGACTGTGGTCTAATCTGATGACTCAACAGTGGTGGGGAAGGGAGAGGATCTGTTTCTAACTTGCTCATGTGGTTTTTATGAGCATTCACTTCCTCACAGGCTCTTGGATTAAGAGCCCCTGCTCCCTGCTGCCTGTCAGCCAGAGGCCTCCCTAGGCACATGAACTTCTCCACATGGCAGCTCACAACATAGAAGCTGGCTTTCTTCAGGGTCAATAAGTGAAAAAGCAATAGAGAACTAGAGAATACCCAAAACAGAAGTTATAACATTTTTAACAAGAAGTGACATTCTATTATTTTCACTGTGCTCTATTTGTTGGAATAAGTTTCCGACCTATTTCCAACTTTCTTTGGAGGGGCAAGGATACCACAAGTTCATGAATATCAATAAGTAGGAATCCCTGGGAGCCACCTTTTTTTAAAAAATTTATTTATAGACTCAGAGAGAAAGAGAGAGCACAAGTAGGGGGATCAGCAGAGGGAGAGGGAGAAGCAGGCTCTCTGATGAGCAGGGAGCCCCATGCGGTGCCCCATCCCAGGACCCTGGGATCATGACCTGAGCTGAAGGCAGCTGCTTAACTGACTGAGCCACCCAGGTACCCCTCTTGGGAGCTATCTTACAGACCACCTGTTGCAGAGTGACGAACTTTAAGCAGAAGAGTGAGACCTCTTCTTTGGTAATAGAAAGAAAGGGGGAAGAGGATCTAGGGCTCTAGAGGGGTCTAGATCTAAAGGGATCTAGATTAGTTTTATACAACTGTAGTGAGTATGGACACAGTGTGTTTCAGATGGCTTATATTTGCTATGCCAAATAAATCATACAGTCTTTTCCTGAGAATAAAGAAAGAATTGGATTTGAAAAAGTCATTGTTGAGAATAAGAGAAAGAAGTGAATTCAGAAACAGAAAATTGATAGGGAATGCTGAGAGCCCAACTGAAATGGATATCCACAAATTTATAGAGAAATCAATCTGCCTAATAGGGTGATTTTTCTCCAGCAGCACTTAGTAATAGGCAAGAGGAAGTTCTCCATGGCTACTTTCTGATGATTGCCTACTTTCTCTTAGGGGGACATGGAAAGCATGAAAAATTGCTGAGGCTGGTAACAAAATTTATATAACCATAAAACTGAACAAAATAGCTGCCAGTGTCAGAACCTAAAAAAGAAACATGTCACACAGAGTTTCATTTGCCACAAAATTCAGAGTCAAGTTAGCACAAAACAGGCCAGGCTGGAGAGTTACCTGCCATAAAGTTGTCTATGTATCTCCCTTCAGTGGAATTCATGCTTGCTAAAGATAGTTAAACCCATCAGCCACAGAAGAGGGTTAGAAGTTTGTCATTGATTATTTTGGAAAAGATTGTCTTATGAAAAAACCCCAAAATGAAGTTTTGAGAAAGAGATGCACTTATTTACTCTACCTTCTGGATAAAATCTAATTAAAGCTCTACTTGGACACTTTCATTTCTTATATGTAAAACTTAGCCCTATCCGAGGAAGAATGAAACACTTCCCCAGACTAGAGGCCTGGCTGGTTTCAGAGAGTACGTGTTACCCTTTTCTGTGGGTTCTCAGCCAAGTGAGTGAATCATATGTCAGCTGCCTGGATGATGCCTGGCCACTGCAGTGGAGGGAAGGCTCCGAAAAATCTAACATAGAGAATACTGTCTCCCACCCTTGTGTGTGTGTGTGTGTGTGTGTGTGTGTGTGTGTGTGTGTGTGTGTGTGTGTGTGTGGTTGGATTGGGAAGGTGAAAATGTTTGGGTTCCATAGCCTGACATCACAAAGCCTTGCCTCCCTCACCTCTTCCATTATATTTAAGTACCTAGTGAACAAGGGACATCCAAAGACTGGAATGTAAAAAGGCAATCTAAGACAAAAGGAGATAATATTTTGTTCCTCTGAAGACAGCTTAAAGCCAAGACACTAACATGGAGAAGATAAGCAGTTGGATTTCTCTATAGTTGAGATTTTCTCAGAGAGTCTGAAGGATAGAGAAAAGGAAGTTTAGGATTAACCAGTCAGGGTGGTTGGCTCCTTGGTCATGATAGGGTAGGACACAAAGATGGGAGATGCTGAGAGTCTTGAAAATTCGAGTAGACTTGTGGCTGGATGGGTAGCGTTGATAAAGCAAAACAGAGGTGCTAAGAGTCACTGAACACTGTGCTAGAAGGGGAGGTGATTGTTGCCCTAAAACAGGCTTTGAGTTCATGATCTCTGGGAGTTCTAGAGTGTTATCGTGGTAAAATGGGTTTTGGCTACTTAACTGCTACACATGACGTGATTTGTCCAAGAGAATGCTTTACAAATTCCTGTGGTTTGCTGACACTGAATTCACATTTTTTTTTCCTTCTGTAGAGTGGAGACTCCTACTTACCTTTTAAGAGGAATACAACAGCCAAAATCGTCCTGGATAATCACTGCATATGACAATTGGGAGAGCTTAAGTTATGTAACAGGTGAAATCCTTCCTGACACAAGATTGCCCTTCAAGAAACATATTCCTTCCAAAAGGAAACATGAACTGGGGTAAATCAGAAGGGGAGATGAACCATGAGAGACTGTGGACTCTGAGAAACAAACTGAGGGTTATGGAGGGGAGAGGGAAGGGGGGAGGGGGGATGGGTGGGCCTGGTGGTAGGTATTAAGGAGGGCACGTATTGCATGGAGCACTGGGTGTGGTGCATAAACAATGAATCTTGGATCACTGAATACATAAAATTAAAATAGTTTTAAAAAGAAACATATTCCTTCTAAACACATTTTCTTTACTATAAAAGGGAAGACACTCAGTGCAGAAAACTCAGAAAATTGATTTGCTCATTTATCCATTCAACCAGTGAAAACATAGTGAGCATTAGTGGCTTTGTTGGAGTCACAAGGGTATAACAATGAATGTGACAGATAATGTTCCTGCTTTTGTGGGCCCTGTTTTCTAGTGAGGTAGAGTGCTCTGTAAAAATTTCAATAATTTCAGTTAAGGAAAAAAATGAGCAGGGTGATGAGATGGAGCATGACTGCTGGGTGGGATGGGGAATGGAGTAGATGAAGTGCTCAGGAAAAGCCCTCTTAAAGGAGGTGACATTTGAGCTGAGATCTGAATAATGAGAAGGAGTCAGTCTGGATCTGGGAGAAGGCATGTTAAGCAAAAGCAGTAACTGCCACGCCTTAAGGTGGGAGAATGTTCGCCTCGGCTAGGAACTGTCCGAAGCCCAGTGGGACTGGAGTTGAATGAGCCAAGCAAAAAGCCATCGAGATCAATGCAAAGGCAGGACCATGAAGGACTCTGCAGACTGTGGGAAGGGTTTGGATTTTGTTGCAGGTGCATTGGAAAACCATACTGTGATTTTAAACAAGGGAGATACATGGTTTGGTCTACATTTTTGAAAGATGACTTTCCTTGCTTTGTGAAGAATGAATAAGGAAGGGTATAAGGAAGCATAAAAGGAAAGTCAAATCACATATGTTTCCCAAATCATAATTCTAATGCAGATACAATTTTTTTGCCTACCTTTTCATTCTATATCATGAGGACAAAACCATGTCATTAAAATGTCATCTGAAATAATTTTTTAAATGAATGCATGGAAGTCTTGTCTGTATCTTACCTTAGTCTTTTCCCCCTATTATTGGCAATTAACTTACTTCTAATTTTGTCTGTGTTAACAGCCATTTACATTTTTATTCAATCTTTGGCTACATTTTCCACTTCATTAGGACCCATTCCTAAGTGCGCAGTGGGAATACAGGACCAAAAGATATGGGTGCTGGGTTGTTCTATTCTTAACTTGGTTACACTGGAAATTGTATTACCCAGAATTCCTTACCCTGCACACTTAGAGGTAGAATTGGCCAAAAGAGGAACTCATGTGAAGTTTGGGCAGCAGAAGTGAGGCAGCAGCTTGGCTTACTTTTTGAATATCTTTGTTGTCAGAAACTGAGGTGCTTGGCGGTTTCCTGGTTGTCTCTACTCTTCTCCTGGCACCTTGGCACCTGGCATTTCTTCCTGTCCCTTGGCCCTGCTGATGGATAGTGGCCCAAGATCACCCATCCTGTCTGGCTGGGGATCCTCAAAGGCAATGGCCTCCCAGAGATATCTCCACAAATCCCCTTTTGCATATCTACATCAGTTTCTCAGATTTGCTCTGCCTTGTCCACCCATGCCAGTGCTTGAGTATTGCTTAGTGACTCCTTCTCTGATTCTCAAATCCTCTCTGGGCTTTTTCCACAACTAACAACTCTATTCACATAATAAATCCCATTTTCCGTAACCCTCACAATGGTTCTACATGCCTGAATTATACAATTTATACGTATTTTGATGGTTCTTATTGTATATTGCCACCTTGCTTTCCTGAAAACTCATAGCCAGTTATACACTCACCAGAAGTTGATGAAAATGCTTATTTTACCACCTCTTCAACAGTATTGATGTTTTAAATCGCTTCCAATTTTATGAGGAAAAGTTGGTATCTGGTTTTTATTTCTTTTTTATTACTGATAAAATTGAACTATTTTTTCTGTGATACACTGGTATTTCCTCCCTCCCCCCTTTTTTTGTATTAGGGACAATTTCCATGTCTGTAAAAATCTTTGAAGACTTTGTAACAGCTTTATTCACACTTCTCTCTTTCTGTCCATCCTTTCATTTGTTGGTCATTCCTGCCTAAATTCTTTCATAGGCTGTAAGGTTGTCATTATTGGTGGTGGTGGTGGTAGTCATGTGTGTGTGTTTAGTTTTGATGTGATAGTTCAATGTGGTCAATTTATAAACCAGTAGATAGAAGGTAATTCAGAGCTTTTATTTTTATTTTTTTTTAAGATTTTATTTATTTATTTGACAGAGAGAAACACAGTGAGAGAGGGACACACAAGCAGGGGGAGTGAGAGAGGGAGAAGCAGACTTCCCGCAGAGCAGGGGGGGCTCGACCCCGAGACCCTGGGATCATGACCTGAGCTGAAGGCAGACACACAACGAACTGAGCAAGCCAGGAGCCCCTGAATCAGAGCTTTTAGATAGAAAACAACACAAATTAAGTCTCCCGAATATAAGAACAATGGATTATATGAAAACCCATAGAATTTATGCAAATCTTTGGAGACCTGTACCTAGATTCAATGACCAAAGACCCGGTGCAGGAAGAGGTAAATCCTATCAATGTCAGTTTCATTTCTATTCTATTCAAGATTTTAATGCCCAGGCATTAGCTTTAAGTTGACCCAGCTTATATCAGGTGCTGGCCCCCAGCTCCATCTGGTTGTAGAACAAAAGGCTCTGGTAAAAAAAAAAAAGCCCCAGAGGTCCCTTTCTCATCTGTAGTGGCAAGGAAGAGACCTTAATATACCAGTTTACCAGGACAATTTCCAAAGTCGAAGGAGTAATTTCTTAGAGGAACCTGGGTACTGTTAAGGAGGAATGAATGTTGCGTGGCCAAAGTCCAAGGAACCATGAGCAAAATCTAGCTGTCTCAGGCACATTTTCACTGACATTGATTACAGAGTAAATAATTTTGGAATCTCAGATTTCTTTTTACCCAGAAGTATTTGTGGACTATCATTTAGAAATCTATCTAGGAAATTAATAAAGTGCATGAATTTGCCTTTTAAACTTTTATATGATCATATGAGCTTCGTGGTTTTCAACAACAACTGGTAGATCAAGATTTTGACTGAAATACTTTGCATGCATTTATCATACCATATAGGAAAACCTTATTGCTAAAAAAACCTACAGTCCTGTGGCAACAATTTCTAATATGTGTGGCACCTTTTCTACGAGGTCTATTTCTTTTAAAGGACGTTTTGCTTAAAAAAATAGAAGGGTTTAACAGGGTTAGTAAGCCTTGCCAATAACTTTCAGCCTCTTTTATACAATTCTTCTTTTTTAAAAAGTACATGCCTTCTATTGTGGTCACATAGTTAAAATATCAACGTATATTATCAAACAACTGTGAAGCTAACTTTTTTTCCTACTTGTTATTACGGCAATTATTTTCCAGTTAGAACAAGCAATACGACGTAGTTTTTGGAATTGTTGGTTGAAAACAAGCACTTGTCTGGCAGGTAAATGGGCATTATAAATAGGAAAGTCACTCTGAAAAGAAACTAAAACTTGAATTTATAATCAATTTAAATTTAAAATAATAAGGAAGGATTGAGAGAGTACTCCCGTGAGGGGTTAGAATCGGGATCTAAAAAGCTCTGGAGACAAACCATAAGAGACTCCTAATCTCACAAAACAAACTGAGGGTTACTGGGGGGTGGGAGGGTAGGGATAGGGTGGATGGGTTATGGACTTTGGGGAGGGTTTGTGCTATGGTGAGTGCTGTGAAAGGTGTAAGCCTGATGATTCACAGACCTGTACCCCTGGGGCAAATAATAATTTAAAAAACAAACAAACACACACACACACACACACACACACACACACACACACACACACACACACACACACAAATAAAATAAAATAAAAAGCTCTGGAAACCCAGGCAGCTTCCTTCTCATTTGCCCTGTCTCTGGTCTTTGGTCTCTAGTTTCTACCTTTCTGTGCCTCTCTTTTTTTCTGTCTCTCTTATGCTGGCCTTGGCTGCTTCTGTATCTATTGCCCCCTTCTCACTTACTACATTACATAAAGTCATTGCCTGTTTGTGTCCTCTGTCCCCATTAATTGTCCCCTAATATCCATTTGCTCTTTTATCCACAGGGAATCATGTTCTCACTAGGCCCATGACTACTTAGGTATGGACATTTTCTCAGCCTTCCTTGAAGCCACCAGTGGATTTATGACTCTCTTCTGACCAGAAATAATAAGTGCAACTTCCAGGTCATGCCCTTAAAAGGAGTGTGCATGTCCCTTTCCTCCTTCCTGCCGGCTGTGGTGGGGAGGTGGTGGTGAGAACCAGAGGAGCCACCCCGTGCCAGAGAGAAAGCCAGTGCGAAGACAGCACACGGCCATCCAGCTGGCCTGGGCTGCTCACCTTGGAACTCGAGTGTGGGAGAGGAATTCCCACCCATTCTACTTGGAGGCTTCTTTGTCCCAGAGGCTTAAACAGCGTTCTAAATAAAAGATGCCCCTTAAGAGTTGAGCCTTTATGAGCGTGAAGCTGTTCCCAATCTTTAAAATAGTTCAATTAGGTACTCAAAAACATATTAAGTGTTGTTGTGGGCTACATTGTCCCCCTCCCATCTGCACCGCAAATTAGAATGTCGAAGTCCTAAGCCGCAAGTACCGCACAACATGACTGCATTTGGAGGTAGGGTATTTTATTTTATTTTATTTTATTTTAGATTTAATTTTATTTATTTTGACAGAGAGAGATCACAAGTAGGCAGAGAGGCAGGCAGAGGTGTGTGGGGGGTGGGGAGCAGGCTCCCCGCCGAGCAGAGAGCCCGATGCGGGCCTCGATCCCAGGACCCTGAGATCACGACCTGAGCCGAAGGCAGAGGCTTTAACCCACTGAGCCACCCAGGCGCCCTGGAGGTAGGGTATTTTAAAGAGATGATTAAGGTTAAATAATGTCATTAGGCTGGCTCTCATCCAATACGTCTGGTGTCCTCATAAGAAAAGGAAATTTGGACACAGTCACAGAGGAAAGATCATGTGGAGACACAGAGAAACACAGCCATCTACGAGCCAGAGACAGGGGCCTCAGGAGAAACCGAGCCTGCCAATGCCTCAGTGTTGGGCTTCTAGCCTCCGGAACTGTGAGAACATAAATTCCTCTTGCTTAAGCCCCTCTCCGGTCTGTGCTACTTTGTTATGGCGGCCCCAGCAAACCAATACAAATGTTTAAATGATAAGGAGGGTTTTATAGAAGTTTGTTTTTGTTTTTGTTTTAAATAAAAGAAGGCAAGGGAATAAATTAAAGTTAGAAAAAAAAGGCAGATAGAAAATTGTTCTTTTCTTTTACTCAAGAACAACTTCATTGTGTGCTAGAATCACTGAACTATAAAGTACAGAGAGACCATTAAAACCAAGAAGTGAAAGTCAGTATCTTCAAGTTTGCTGATGATTTGAGTCACTGTGGATTTTAGCAATTGATTAGAGATCTAATTATTGTTGAGAAATTCAGGGGAAAGATCGTTATTTTAAAATTCCATGAACATTGCAAATTATACTACTCACATAATCCACACCAAAAATGACTGCTTTAAGTAGGGCTTTCTTGTTCTTTCTATTTAAGAGCAAATTCTTGTTTAAGTGACAATAATTGCAGAATTTCAGAATATCCTCAGACCAAAACAAGTCACTCTTGAGATTTTCTTTAAAGTTTAACGAGCTGGAAAATCCATGATTGTACACAATTAGAAGACAAACTTTTATAAAGCATATGTTTGTTAAGAATTTCCATTTTGAAATAGCAAAAACCTACTGGACCTAGCCTAAAAAGGGGGAAAAATTTTTTTCTTGGAAGTCTATGGGGAATTTCTCAGAACTAATAGGCAGGAATCGAAGATGGACCTCAGGTGAGAGTAGAACCAAGGAACTGAAAGCTGTCAAGATCCTTGGTCATCACTCTTGCTTTGTGTATGCAAGTCTCTCTGTGGTCTCTCATCTTGGTCTATCATCTTTGTTTCTTTGCTCATCAATTTTATTCCTGTTCCCATACCCTTCCTCTCTATGGCCAAAGGTGAATGCAGTGGTGATGAGGCCTGTGTATGAATAGAGCAGACGTATCCTCCATCAGTGGGAGCAGGGGACATTGTTTCTTAGATAACTAGGGATTCATTGTAGTTGGGTTAATGACCTGAAGAGTTTATGTTGTGATATTCACTTTTAAAAATACACATGTATGATCCCATCCTCAGTATTTTTCTTGGTTAAAAAAAAATCACACACTTCACTGGGTCATGATTTCATAGGGAAAATAGTGATATATCAATTGAAATTGATAAACTATTTTCCTTCCTTCCTTCCTTCCTTCCTTCCTTCCTTCCTTCCTTCCTTCATTCATTCATTACCATGTAGTGTTCTATATGACCTCAGGAAGTTAATTCCTAGGGAGCCAGGATTCTGAGCTGAACTTTTATTAACTGGGGCTAACATCAGATGGACCATTGGAGATGGGAACTAGTGAAGAGAACTTTGTTACACAAATATCTCCTTAGAATATGAATGCAACCTGTCAATAAACAGAAGAACCAGTTTTCGAAATAGGAGTATTTATTTCCTTTCTACATGTTTGGACTGTCCTTACTGAGGATGCTGATAATGAAGAATTGATGTTTTCAAGACTGTCGTGTTCATTAGGTTGTTTGAGTCTTTGTGGTTTATCACATCGAAGCCTATTTTCAGTTGGCTCAACTGCTGGGTGTTATTAATTTAGCAATACTTTAATGAGTAGATTATTGTTTGGCAGTTGAAAGCTCCTTCCATTTACAAACTAGGAGAATGTAGGTATGAGGCAGTCTGGTCCCTAGGCAAATGGGGCTGATAAAGAACAGATTGTCAAGACATTGGACATGGAACTCCCTCCCCACCAGGGTACATGGAAGGAGTTAGGGGTACTCTCTCATTTGAGAAGATTGGTTAGATCAAGGTTAATCCCACAGTCTTAGGAAGCAGAGCAGCCCAGACATGAGTCATTCACACAACACCATTAAGAAGCCTATCAGACATGATTCTTTCAGTTGGCAAGTGACAGAAATCTCATCCCAAATTGGCTTAAGCAAAAAACAAAACAAAACAAAACAAATGAATCAGCTCATAAAATGGCTAGTCCTAGGATAGGTTGGCTTTAGGTGTGGCTTATATGGAGTCTCATGTGATATAACCATAACCCAGTTACCGCCATCCCTTGGTTTGGCTTGTTCCTTTCTGTTATTTCGGATTTATTCTAAGACAGGTTCTACCCTCATGGTTATAAGATGGTTTCCTGCATCTTAGTGCTACCCTTAGATCCAGGCAAAATGATCCCCTCCCCTAGACTCTGAACTATAGAGAGCTCTTCTCTAGCTCTCCTCCAGCCACGCCCTCTTCCCATGGTACAAAGAGCTCTGGAGCCAAAGGCATTACTCCCATAGAACCTTCTCATATCCCTCTAGATTATACTCTGGGTACCACAGACCCAAGAATTCTCTGCCAAAAATTTCCAAGCTAATTCTCAGCCCCATGTAGTCTTCTTCCTTGAGTCTATCCACCTACAGGTGAACTAAATTGCCCATTTGCCTACCTTTAGGTCCAAGAGTTGGTTGTTTGCAAAAGATATGTATAGAGTTTGAATGAATAGTCTGAGGTATTTGTACATGACTTATTAGGCCTCTTACGGTACAGAATTGAGGCAGGAGTGAGAAGAGGAGCTGAGTCAAACTATGTGTGACTTTTTCATGTTCCAAATTAGAAATCTAGGTCTGAGAATTTGAACCTGAACTTACAGGACATTATGAAAATACATTCATCCAGATAGGAGAAAACAATAATTTGTTATTTAACATTGTGTTTGATTTTATAATTTTTACATATTCAGGCATATGTTTCTATGTTTGGAACATAGACCACTATTGGTTTTATTGTTCTGTGACCTGAAAATATTAAGGTCAAACTGGCTTCACTTATAAACATTCAGGTTTAAATTTAACCAAAGAAGAAAAAGCAACTATCCTACAACTTCTAGAGAGAGTCCTATAATTTTCACTGCTTGGGTCATTTTAGGTCACATTCCCACCTCTGAATCAATCACTGTGGGAATAGGCTATCTTGGGTCCCAAACTTCATCCCCTAGTGCTTAGAAAGAGGCCTACTCTGTCTACTTGACTAAAATGGAAGAAAGGTGGATCTCAAACAAAAGTCGGGACTGCTTCTGAAAGGAGCAGGAACGGTGTTTAAGTCAGGAGGCCTGCCATTGTACTGGAAAATATTGTCTGGTGCTCAGTTCTAAGATATTGATGACTTGTTTTGTAGGATGGCCTGGCAGGACCTCGTTGATCCTAGGAAGAAAGGCATTACTTTTAGCTAAGGAAGGTGAGAAGGCAAACAGGGCAACTGAGGCGGATGCTGTATCCACGGAAAAGACCATCAGGGGAAAGGAGAGAGGAGAAAGACAACCAAGGCACAGCAGAGATTGGAGGCTTGTTGAAAACAGATGTTGGCGTGAACAGCTCAGGGATCCAGGTCTGGTATGATGAGCAAACTCTGAAAAGCTTGTACATAGTCTGTGGAGTTTATGACTAAACAGAATTATGGGTGGAATTATGCCTGTGATAGAGGGCATCCTTGGAAAAGACAGAGGAAACGAGGCAAGACGGTGAAAATGGGCTGGCTTTTCCCTCACATTACTTTCAAAGAAGACTCTGGTCAGAGAAAAGCTGGGGTTTTGACAGTGATATTTGCAATGTTAGAATCATTATGATCAAAAGAGAGTTTGAACTCTTTTTAAAAAGCATTAGGTGAGAATATCATTAGTTTTAAGATTCCCAAGTATTCCCTCTGCAATAATTCATATCATTTTAAGTCCTTTATAAACAGGTAGTTTTTATTAACAGTCAAAAGTTTTCAATGTACCGTCATTATTTAGATGGGGAACTAAGATACAATTTAACTTAAGCCACAAATTGCAGGATTTACTACCTATCCCTTCCCACCACTAGCTCTATCACTTGCTTTCTTTGTCTAAGCTGATGTCTACATTTCTATTGGCTTAATTGTCTGACTAGAACACTTTAACTTTTGCATAAAATAAAGGCGTGGTACCTTGTACATTACAGGGACTCAACAAATATTCGATTTAGATGGATTAAGACTTAAAAACTTCCATTTCTATCAATAACTTGGAAACACTGATAGTTGTTTTTGCAAATAGAAAAAATTCCATTGGGAAAAATGTTTACTTCTCAGGGATTCTCAAGGGTGGGATAGGCCTTGCATTTCATGTAGCTTAAACCCCCATTTGATGTAAAATCCTTTTCTTTTCTTTCTTTCTTTCTTTCTTTTTTTTTTTTTTTTGGTCTTTAAAAGAAATAACGGTAAATTCTTGAAAGGTCAGGCAATTCTGAAACATGAACTCACCAAGACCAAGAGAAAATTGCTTTGGAACATTGGATATTAGTTAACAGGTAGTAGCAGCAACACCACAGAAAGCAAAAGAGATAGAATAGTCCTCGTGACCTCCTAGTGCAAAAGACAATTCCATTTCATCTCATTTAAGCTGAAATTTCAAAACTGTAAAGTCAGAGTAGCGTGAAAGTCACCAAATTACAAAATACCTTAATATGAAGGTCTAATGGCCCAAAGAAAAATGGGCGAGGTGAGATTGCCTGGCTTAGCCCATCTCTTTTTTTATATTGTGATCAATATAATAACAGGAATGTTGGGAGTTTCAGCCTAGGTTCTGCTACTCAGCACTTATTTGAGCTTCTTTTTTTTTTTTTTT
>LNAC01000106.1:2538813-2624061 GCA_002007465.1 Ailurus styani
ATAGTTTCTTCCCATCTTCATCTACAGCAGCAATTGGTATGGTTGTATGACCTCAAACCACAAAACTCCTAGAAGAAAACATAGGGGGTAAGCTCCTTGACCTTGGTCTTGGTGATGATTTTTTTTAATTTGACACCAAAAGCAAATGCAACAAAAGCAAAAATAAAAAAGTGGAACCACGTTAAACTAAAAAGATTCTGCACAGCAAAAGAAATCATCTAAAAGAAAATGCAACCTGCAGAATGGGATAACATAATTGCAAATCCTATATCCAATAAGGGGTTAATATCTAAAATATATAAAGAACTCACACAACTCAATAGCAAAAGATGAACAATCTAATAATAAATGAGCTAAGGAATTCAGTATACATTTTTCCAAAGAAGACGTACAAATGGCCAACATGTAAATGAAAAGGTGTTCAACATTACAAATTACCAGGGATACACAAATCAAAACCACAGTGAACCACCACCTCACACTTTTAAAATGGCTATTATTGTGGGGCAGCTGGGTAGCTCAGTCATTAAGCATCTGCCTTCAGCTCAGGTCATGTTCCCAGGGTCCTGGGATCGAGCCCCACATTGGGCTCCCCGCCCAGTGGGAAGCCTGCTTCTCCCTCTCTCACTCCCCCTGCTCGGGTTCCCTCTTCCACTCTCTCTCTCTGTCAAATAAATAAATAAAAAGTCTTTAAAAATAAACAAACAAATAAATAAATAAATAGAGAAAATGGCTATTATCCAAAAGATAAGAGATAACAAGGGTGCAGGTAATAGGGGAACCCTTATGAACTGTTACTAGGAAAGTAAATGTGCAGCTGCTATGGAAAACAGTATGAAAGTTCCTCAAAAAATTAAAAACAGAACTATCATATGATCCAGCAATTCCACTTCTGGGTATTTCTTCAAAGAAAAAGAAGTCACTCGGGATGCCTGGGTGGCTTAGTTGGTTAAGCCTCTGCCTTCCGCTCAAGTCATGATCCCAGAGTCCTGGGATCGAGCCCCGAGTTGGGGTCCTTGCTCTGTGGGGAGCCTGCTTCTCCCTCTGCCTACGGCGCCCCCACTTGTGCACGCGTTCTCTCTCTCTCTCACAAATAAATAAATAAAATTAAAAAAAAAAAAAGAAAATGAAGTCACTCTGTCAAAGAGATATCTGCACCCCCATGTTCACTGTAGCATTATTTAAAAATAGCCAAGACATGGAAGCAACCGGAGTGACAGATGAATAGATAAAGAAAATGCAGTATATATATACAATGCAGCACTATCCAACCATTAAAGAGAAGGAAATTCTGCCACTTGCAACAACATAGATGGACTTTAAGGGCATTATGTTAAGTCAGACTGAGAAAGACAAATTCTGTATGATTGAAATTACATGAGAAATCTAAAAAATTGAACTCACAGGTACAGAGAACAGATTGGTGGTTCCCGGAATTGGGAAGTGGAAAGTGGATAAAATAGGTGAAGGCAGGGCGCCTGGGTGGCTCAGTGGGTTAAAGCCTCTGCTTTCAGCTCAGGTCATGATCTCAGGGTCCTGGGATCGAGGCCCGCATCAGGCTCCCTGCTCAGCGGGGAGCCTGCTTCCCCCCTTCTCTCTGCCTGCCTCTCTGCCTCCTGTGATCTCTCTCCCTCTGTCAAATAAGTAAATTAAAAAAAAAAAATTAAAAAAAAAATAAAAAAAAATAGGCGAAGGCAGTCAAAAGGTAGAAACTTGCAGTTACAAAAGAAATAAGTTCTGAGGATATAATATACACCACAGTGACCATAGTTAATAATACTGTATACCCTATATTTGAAAGTTGCTAAGAGAGTAGACCTTAAAAGTTTTCATCATAAGAAAAAAATTGTAACTATGTGAGGTGATGGATGTTAACTAAATTTGTTGTGGCAATCATTTTGCAATATGTATGTTTATCAGATCATTATGTTGTATACTAATACTAAATGTAATACAAGGTCATATGTCAATTATATCTCAATAAAACTGAGGGAAAAACAAAAAAATGAAGGAGAAAAAGAGAGAGGAATATGGGGAAAGAAGAAAAAAGCTTCTCATTGGATTATAAGATTCTGACAATGCTTTGTTATCATAAAGTTACACAAAATTTTACCCTTGTTATTGCATAAATTAATAATATTAATTAAATTGCTTCATTTTCTTGCAAAGGAGAAGTATGGCAAAGTTATGTTCTTGATTGAGGGATCTGAGGGTCAGTATTTTTATAAAAGTTAGCAAAATAATGTTTAAAATGTATATATATATATATGTGCACCTATTATTATATACAATTATATATAAATATATGTATATCTAATGACATACACTGTAACACTTGAAAAAGTAACCTAAATAGTAGAATACTATAATCATCTCATAACATTGTACTTAATGTGGCTCAATGTCATAGAACATTGTAAATGGTTCTTTCTCCTAAAGCAATCTAGCTTTTCTTTCTTCCTTAGTACATAACAAATGTGTAAGATTGTGGAATGCTGAGGGCTCTTTTGGAGAAATTTTGTCAGGCATCTTTGAGGAGACAATCAGAGAGAATGAGAGACATTTGATTAAGCATTCTGAAACACGGATGTTTTGTTCTGCCCTCTTCTTATTAAAAAAAAAGAAAAAAGAAAAGAAAAGGAAAAAGAAAACCATAGTGGCAAATGCAGATGTTTATAAACATTCAATTTTTTTTGGTTGTAATTATCTTTTCAAATGAAATAACCTTCATCTACAGCAGTAAGTTTATGTAAGAGAATATGAAAATATCCTTTTAGTTAGAATCTGTATCTACAGTGCATGATATCCAGGGCATTATGTAATATTTTTATATGCAGTGCTGTTATTGAAATTATTCTGAACAACCTATAATGCTTTGTACATATTAGGGTCTCAAATGCTGTTAGGATTAAAAACTCGACATAAATTCATTCCCAAATATAAAACCTGATTGCTTATGGCTTTAGTATTTGATTTTCAGATGACTAGAAGACTGTCTTTAATATATTAATTGTATGTGCTTTGGGAATTTCACAATGATGAACAAAGAAAACATTTGAACTGGAAGTCACGGGAAGTGTTTGAACCAAATATAATAAAAACCAAAAAAAGTAAACCTATCCTTAACTTTATAACCAAGCATGGATTTTTCTGGTTTACTGTCCAACAGTTGAGAAAGCATTTCTTCCAGAATTGTTCAGTTTCATTGATAGGAAGTTTTTTCTAACACAATAATCTCTTTCTTGTGTGATTTTAGACAAACTTAGAGGAAATTTTTTTATCTATAACCTCAGAGAGAAGTGGTTTTCTTTCCTTTCTTTCTTTCCTTTTTTCTTTCTTTCTTTTTTTTTTTTATTTGAGAGAGAGAGAGGGAAGAGGGGCAAAAGAGAAGGAGAGAAATCTCAAGCAGACTTCTTGCTGAGTTCAGAGCCCAGCGGGCTTTATCTCACAACCCCGAGATCATGACCTGAGCCAAAATTAAGAGTCTGACATTTAACCGACTAACCACTCAGGTGCCCCAGAGGAGCAGCTTCCTATGAGACAAAAACTATGTCTTTTCAAGCTTAGCTCCACTTCTTTTTTTTTTTTTTTTCTTAGTTCTAATTCTTAAAGCCAAATGATCTTGAGCAATTCATTCTACTATGGTGAGCTTGTTTTTCAAATTCCTTACCTAGACAATTGGGGCACTAGAACCTGTCTGTCTCAAAGGATTCATTAGAAAATGAGAAAACAACCCTTTTCTTGAAGAAATCTGTCAAGATCACAAATAATTTAGGGTCAGACTAGGTGTCCAAGTCTAAAACTTGGTCTCTTCTTCCAAGCATAACATTCAATCTCATGAGGTAAGACAAAGAAGTTTGGATAATTAGTATGAAATTACAGTTGGCAACTGGTATTAAGTTGATCTTTTTTTAAAAAAATATTTTATTTTATTTATCTAGTGAGAGAGAGTACATGCACACACACTGGGGGTGGGGCAGGGGGGAGAGAGAGGGAGAGAATTTCAAGCACGAAGGGGACTCAGTGTCATGACCCTGAGATCATAACCTGAGCAGAAACCAAGAATTCCAGGCTTAACCATCTGGGCCACCCAGGTGCCCCTAAATTGATCTTTTTTGAGTTCTTTAGATTGTAGCTTCCTAAGTTGAAAACCACCCAAAGTTCTGGCTAGAGTGGCGACTCTCTCTGAATCTAGGCACCTTTTCCTCTTTTCTAAAACTTGCTTCACTCCTTTTGTCCAAAGTTGACATTTCCTAGAGTCATCTTGACTCAGCATTACCTATGCAAATCAAGGTGTCTGAAACTCAACAAAGCTAAGAAGATGTCTCTTCAGTAAGAATCACATAGGATGGTACAAAAGGGAGAGTAAGGTTTTTGGCCAGAATAACGCCAGATGGGTGGAAGGAGCCTTAGGAAGAGTTAATCAGAGTCCGTTTTAATTTATATACTGTTCACTTTATTTTGTATTTATTTTTTTAAAAGATTTTATTTATTTATTTGACAGAGAGAGAGAGATCACAAGTAGGCAGAGAGGCAGGCGGGGTGGGGCGGGGCGGGGGTTGGGGGGAAGCAGGCTCCCTGCCGAGCAGAGAACCGGAGGCAGGACTTGATCCCAAGACCCTGAGATCATGACCTGAGCCAAAGGCAGAGGCTTTAACCCACTGAGCCACCCAGGTGCCCCTAGTGTTCACTTTAAATCCCAATGTGGATATAATGAGTTCAGAATTATAAATGAAAATCATTTAAAACCTCAGTGCTTCATGGGCTGCCAGTACTTCCAAATGACTGAATTCTTTCAAAGTAGTCACCATGGAAAATGCACAGCTTTTTTCAATTGCTAAAACCATTTTGGATTTTTCTTTACAAATGGCTATCGTAGTAAGTTCAGGTCCCCCCCTCCCTTTTCCTCCCTGCTTTTCCATTTTTTTCTTTTCCCATGCACACAAGTTCTTTATAGTCTAAACCTGACTTTGACAGAAAAAGGGTTATCTGCAACAATCAGTTACCTGTTCATCACACATGGCCCTGAATGCCTTTCTGCCTTTTCAAAAACAAATTCTTTGTTCCCATTCTCAGCCATCCTCAAAGAATGATGATCTGCCACTACTGAAGATGTATTTTAAATGTGTTGCAGGTTTTTAAGGACATTTCAAAGGAAGAGGTCCAAAGACTTTAAGTAATATCAGCAGTAGTGAAATAAGTGAATAATTTCTAATGGTAAATACTCTTACGGGAGAAAATTAATTTTGGCACTTAATTTTAGTGTTTGTTACAAAATGAGTAAAAAAAAGGATCAGTCAAATTAAATTTTTGTTATGCTTTATACATGGATACACACTATGCATGCACATGTATATATATATAATCTTAAAATCTCTTGCATATTTTTAAAAGAAGAGTTAGAATTGGAAGACAGCAGCAGCAGAAAAGCCAGCATGTAAAATGCCATGGGAGGGCATGCCTGCTGAGAAAATATAAATGTGAAAGAGATCTGACAGACTTCCTTCCTTCATAATTTTACCCAGAGAGCAGTAATAGGAATAAAAATGTTGTTTAAAAAAAAAAAAAAAAGCAATACCACTTCAATATTTTGAACACATTTAAAGTCTTTGGCTCCATAGTCAACCCGTCAGGAATGTAAAAACTTTTAAGAACCCTTCGTTTTTTCAATAATCAATTTCAATATGCATTTTATTCCATGATTTTGCTCGTTTTAATTAATGAAGTGTTTGGGATAAGTTTTAACTCTATCAACTTTAAATTTTATGTCTTATTGATATACTTGTAAAGACTGTATTTACATTTTATGTAGGTGTTTCATTTGTTACATATTGCTGAAAATTCAGTCATCATAAATGCAAAACCTTTTACTCCTATAGCACACGCACAAGATCTTTTTAATAATTCAAAGAGCTTTCTACACTGATGAAGTCATACTGATGAACTCAATAGGAAAATTCTAATACTCTTAAGTATAACTTAAATAATTCACTGTAGAAGCCAGGCATAAGAGAGCAAGAAAAATAAATTCTAAGTGCTCAAAATATTTTGCTTTGTCTTATGCCAAGGCATATTTCTTAAATCATAGTGACAATTTTTCCTCTCTTTTGTTGGAGTACATGACAGCTACTCAGATACTGGAACAGGTGCCAGAGATAAATGCTTCCCTATTAAAGTCAAGAATGTCAACATTCCGTGTGCAGGGATGGGCAGCCCTCTATCATTTTTGCATAAGACATCTCCTGGGAAACATATCCCCAGACCTTACTACTACACTATCAACCTACTCTCATCTCAAATTGTTACTCTTCAAAGACAGCCAGCTGAGTTGCACTTTACTTTTTTAGATTCCCTGATAGGTGCTGAAAGAAAAAAGTCAAACAGAGCACAAGAGAACAAGGTACTCATAATTTAACACCCGAGCAAATCCAAAAATCACTAAATCTTTATAGTATTTTATATGTTGATAATTATTCAACCTGATTATATAAAATAAGAAAAAAATGGAAAAAAGTCAGTAAATAATTTTTTAAAATATAGAATTATAGTAGATTTTAGAATGAATTATTAGGGCCATTAATGAAGACATTAATTAAAAATTCTACTATAATTACAATAAAATAAATAAAACATGGCTTAATATTTTTTATTTCCTTTGGCATTTATTAATAGCAGTCTTTTTTCAGGTGGTTATAAATCAAGAGCCATACTCAGGTTGTGTGATTACAGGATGATTTTTTCACAATTTATTGGAGGTGACATGACATACTACAGAAAATAACAGTCCATACTGAATTGTCTTGAACTGAGAAATGAAATTGAAATTTATTATGGTGAGAGGAGAAAAAGATGAAACTCCCTCAAAGACATCAAATAATGAGATTTTGAAAAGTTTGTGAAAACAATCATATGTAGAGAATTAACACAAAATGGGCATATTTTTAACATTCTGCAAGTTAGTATGCTTTTGAGATATGAATCTTTCTAGTAAAAAAGATATATTTAAGCCTGGCAAATGCTAATCTTCTGAACAGGAAAGCCAGTACTCCTGGTTATTCTTCAAAATTTTTCTACATCTTTACCTAGAATTATGAGAATAAAACTTCAGTCTGTAACAAGTTTAATAAAACTTGAATTTCCGCGGCCCCACCTGTCTGCTATCTTAGAACCAGCACTGCATTTACAACCGAAGACTGAGGCTGATCAAAACATTTCTGAATTTAAATCTTCTAGTACTTTCCTTAAATTGTTAAGAGTCTTTACCTCTTTTACTTTAAAGTATCTACAGCATTAAAAATGTGTTGTCATTAATCCACCTAAAATGTCATCAACACAGAGGCTAATGATATCAATCATTACTTCCGATTTGCTATTTCAGGGAAGATTTTGAATAGTGGAGCAGGTTTTTTTTTTTTTTTGTAATAATAAATATAAACAAAATTAGAATTCGAGTGTTTATTGTCTGGTAACACTGATTAGAAAAAACAATGTCATATGTAATCTTGGGTGTAGCCTCCAATCCCTATGCCATATTTAAATTTACATGTTGGATGCTTGGACATTCTATATTTATACCACATTATGTTCCAAGGAAAGAACATTAAGATTGTAAAACTAGCTAGGAAGGAGATTATTCAGAAGTTTTTAGAAGTTTTTAAATTAACCATAAAATCTTGTCTCAAGAGCTTTTTCAACCCTTATGATCTCAAATTACTGAACAAGTCATAATGTAAAAGTAATAAAATACTCTACAAAAATGTTCAATAGAATTTAGAATTTTAACTTAAGGGAATTTGAAAGTTCAATCATTTTCAAAGAGGCTGTAAGGATGATTAAAATCCTGAAGGAAGCCTGGAAGAAAAAGGACACAGTCATTATTGAAAATGTAATACAATGTTAACTCTCAGGTTTCATGTTTAGACTAGAAAGCTTAAGCTCAAGGCCTTTACACCAATTTCTACAGAAATGTAATGTTTTCCAACTCATGGTCCATCCACTGAAAAACTGTATATGGTTAATAATGACCATCAGCTCGAGTAAGTCACACACATGGGGGTGAATTGGAAATGAAAAGCTTCTTCAGTTACCAAAACTAACATAAATGATTTATTTCCTTCTGCTGACATGAAAGGAAAGAGTTGAATGTGCGTGAAGGATAGCATTTATGCACCCTGCCCGAAGGTCAGAGAGCTCACTCGGCATAAATATTCCCAGAAAAGGTTCAACTTCTCAGAAAAGAAACCATCTATTCCAAAAGGTCACCACGTCAACTTGACTTTTTGTCTGCTATGAGAAAAATGCTGTCCAAGTCGGTTACTATAAGGCAGCCGCTGTGCGGTAGCATGACGCCCTCCCAAAGAGGAGTTTCTCATCTGCCCTCCACTTCAGACTGTTTCTTGCCTTCCCTGACACCATTCTTAGACAATCACGTGACTTCGTTCTTCATCTCAAATACCTACTCCCCTACATTTAACATAGGTTTATTAAGCCCAGCTGAAAATCACACTCTCTCAGTCTAGTGCAACCCAAACTCCTTCTAATGGCCTATAAATGCCCACATTATCTGATCCTTGCCTCTGTCTCCAGCTCAACCCCTTGCTTACTACAGCCATGCTGAATTTTGGTTTCTCCAAAATGGCAAGCTCTGTCTCATCCCAGTCTCTACCTGGTAATGTTCCTTCCCCCTACCTTGTTCCTAACTAACTCCCTGTCATATTTTGGTCTTTCCTTAAACCGAGCTCCCTCAGGGAGGCCCTTCTTATTTATCTCAAGCAGGTTCCCCACCTCCCCACCCCCAATTTCATTCCCATCTTTTCTTCCCAGCAATATAATTATATTCCTTGCTCCTCACTTTTTTTTGGTATCTACGCTGGGACCTTCCTCCCTTCCCTCCCCTCCCCCCCCTTCCTTCCTTCCTTCCTTCCTTCCTTCCTTCCTTCCTTCCTTCCTTCCTTTCCAGCTTTACTGAGATATACTTGGCATATAATACTGTGTAAATTTAAGATGTACAATGTGTTGATTTGATACTTATGTATTGCAAAATGATTACCATCAGTTAGCCTTAGCTAACACCACCATCAGCTCACATAATTACCATTTCTTTTTGTGTGAGAACATTTTAGTTCCACTCTCTTAGCAACTTTCAAGTATGTTACACAGTATTATGAGCTATAATCACCATGCCATATATTAGATCCTCAGAACTTCTTTCTTTTCTTTTTTTTTAAGAATTTAATTGAGAGAGCTAGAGTGCATGTGTGTGAGGAGGGGGGGCAGAGGGAAAGGGGTTCAAAGGGAGAAAGGTAACATCTGCTGAAGGGAGACCAGGAAAATCTGGTTGAAGATGACATTAAGGTGAGATTTGAAAAAAAGTTAGAGTTTTGACAAATGAATACCAGGAATTGGTGCAAGAGGCCCTTACCAGAAAGAAAATAGAACGATTCAGGGGAAAGAGATACTACATGTGCACAAGAAATAGAGATAGTAGAGTTTTCACATGTTGTCTGATCTCTTGAGCCCAAATAAGGACCGTCTTTGCCTTATCACTGAGAATTTATCTCATCAAAAAAGGAATGAAAATATAATTAAGATTTTAAGGTAATAATTACTTTGGACCTATTCTCCAAGTTTTTGGTAATCTCCCTAGTTCATTATCTATTTCTGGTGGCTGTTCTCTCAGCAACTAGATTTTAAGTTTTTTTGAGGGTGGGCACCATGTCTTACACTTTTGTCACAGGGGCTGAAAATATCAGGGGACATGAGGAAAAGTTAGATAAGACTAGAGAGCAGCTAGGCACTACACACAAGTGATATCAATGGTTTGGTGATAAAATAGCACCCTTGCCTTCAAGGGGTTTTATATTCTGACACAGAGAGATGAAATGATTGGTATAAAGTCTTACAACACAGTAAATATGTTAGAAGAAATACAAAAGGCTATAGAGCACTAGAAGTCTGCAAAGCAAATTGTTTTAAAATTAATTCTAGTAGGTATTTAAATTATAATGGCATTTTCCAAGGGTTTTTATGCACCACCTTTTCGAGACTGAGAACAGTGAATTTTAGGGATGAAAGACACAGCATAGGGAATAGAATCAATGGTTATAATACCCTTGTATGATGACAGATGGAGGCTACCCTTGCGGTGAGCACAGCACAATGAATAAAGTCATCAAATCACTGTGTGGTACACCTGAAACTAATATCATATTGCCTGTCAACTATATTTCAATAAAAAATGTTTTAGGGGCGCCTAGGTGGCTCAGTTGGTTGGGCAGCTGCCTTCAGCTCAGGTCATGATCTTTGATAGAGCCCCGTACCTGCTCAGTGGGGAGTCTGCTTCTCCCTCTCCCTCTGCTCCTCCCCCTGCTTGTGCTTTCTCACTTGCGCTCGCTCTCTCAAATAAATAAATAAATAAAATCTTTGAAACAATTTAAAAAATATTTTAATTAAGAAAAAATAAAATGAATCAATCTATTCTGTAATGGGGTTATTAAATACAGTTAACCTACTGAGTCATTAAAAGACAATAAATTTCTTTGATAAGGAGTACTTATAAAATAGAAGTTTTTCTGCATCAGTTATTTACACAGAACAGTGGAGAGTCTCATCTAAAACTTTATTAACGTGGTTACCATAGATTCCCCTCAGTGAATAATTCAACTCAGCATTTGCTCTTTATGTTCCCTGCCTGCGGCTTTCTATAATCAAAGTTCTTGACTGGAAAAATTTAAATAACTTTTTTCCTCTTGCAGTAAAAAGCAATTACTTTCAATTCCCTTTACACAGTCCTATCGTACTCCCATTAGAACATTTATCTAAAGTCCCAAACAACTGAATACACACAGACACACAGGAACAGACACACGCTTCACACTTGCATTAGGTAGGTAAAAGCTGAGTTGAAGAAGGTATGCGGTCATTCTCCCTTATATATTCTGCTGAAGGCACGTAATTTTTTTTTTTCATTTCATTTATTCACCCCAGAAAGCCCCACAGCCAGCTTCATTTTACAAGTCCTGGCATTGGAAAACTGGGCTTCATGAAGAGTCATTTGCCTTTTTTTTTTTAAGTTGATGTGTTCGATAAATGGGGTTCTGAAAACCATAGAAATTCAGATTTTTCACAATACCTTAGCATCTAATCAAGGAAAGGCCAACTCAGACACAGTATTCGCTGCCTCTTCCAGAGTGGAGATATTGCTTATAGATCCCGGTGGTCTTTCCCACTGAGCCCCAGCATTGCTCAGATTCCTTCCCTACATGATGCTCCAGGCATCTGTATTCTATCCTGTCAGATAAACTTATTGTACATGACCCTTCCCATAGGGTAGAAAATGTATCCTGAAACTGAAGGCACTTGAGAAAGCTATAATCTATTTTCTGCTACCATAGTGCTATTATTTAGCAAAGTGCTCTCTAGTATCCTGAAGCATCTTAATAGTATAAAAACATGACTGCAGTTTATAAAACCGACTATGGACAGCTCTTGCCTGTGGCATGTGTGTGGGGCTCCTGACTGCCCTTATCCTTCACCTTAGCATTACTTCCTCCTCGTTGACTCACTATGTGAGCTGCTCCTCCATCTTTTTCCACACCCTAGATTACAGGGCATCCTGGAGGGGCCATCCTTGCCCTTCTGTTCTTCTCTTGACACACTCCACAGTCATTTCCACCCACATCCATGACTTCATACAGACTGTTTCCTCACTTAGGTTTCTAAGTCTCAAATATCCCCCATGCCACACCCATGCTCCCAACTCTTTTTTTTTTTTTTAATTTTAGTAATCTCTACACCCAATGCGGGGCTCGAACTCATGACCCTGAGAGATCAAGAGTTGCACCCTCCTCCGACTGAGCCAGCCGGGTGCTTCCCCTGCCCTTGACCACACTCTCAACTCTGGAGTTTCAACGTGCATGTCTTACCACAAATTCAACATGAAAAACTTTATCCTTCTCACCAAAACTCACATATAATCTATGCTTTTTTCACTTTCTTGAACTTCATTGCATATTCCACTTCCTTTTCCAAAAATTCTCTCCTCTAATCTCTGCCTGTGGCTATGCCGCCCACCCTCAAACTCAGCTGAGATTCAACCATGGCCACCGTGTAGTACTCCTGGATCCTGCAAACACAGGTTCTCTAGACTTTAACTCAACTCTCAGGTACCTGTGGACCCTGTTATGGAAACTACTATGTTTTATACTATGGAAACTTATACTTTTCTCAAGGTCTTACCTTCCTTAAAAGATTTTAAAGTGTCTCAGGTTACCTTCAAAGTTTCCTTTATATGTTCCCAAGTGCCTACAGAACTATAGTGACATTTCAGGCTTATAATATGCAATAATAGAACCATTTATTGAGTACTTACTATGTGCCAGGTACTACAAAAAAGTGCTTTACACATAGTATTTAAGTTACTTCTCACACAACTTTTATACTGTTATTATTTCCCTTTTAGATTGGAAGACTTAGTATTTAAATAATTTGTTTAGTATTAACTAGCTAACAGGTGATGGGCAGAGAGTAGAACCCAGGAACCTCCTGGTTTGGGGATTAGACTTTTTTTTAAAGATTTTATTTATTTATTTGACAGAGAGACAGAGACAGGGAGAGAGGAGGAATACAAGCAGGGGGAGTGGGAGAGGGAGAAGCAGGCTTCCTGCAGAACAGGGAGCCCCATGTGGAGCTCGATCTCAGGACCCTGGGATCATGACCTGAGCTGAAGGCAGACGCTTAACCACTGAGCCACCCAGGTGCCCCAGGGAACTGGACTCTTTCTACTTGATGGAGGTATCTTGTCTGGCTCTTTCCCTTGCTCACGGAGCTACCATTTGTTGATTAAATATTATATTCCAGGAGCTTTTCCTACATTATTCCTAAGCTTCCTTGCAAAATGATTATTATTATTCCTATATGCATGAGGAAATCAAAGCTCCAAGATGTTAAGCTATTTACCTTAGATCCCACAGCTAATAAATTCTAGATGCAACTTTTGAACCTGACTGCCTAACTCCCCTGCCCCCCCAAAATCACTTGTTCCTTCAGAGTCCCTTAAGTAAAAACAATACTACTGCCTTTATAATTATAATAATAATTATTATTTTATTAGTCACAGGGTGTCATTTATGTGGTTCTATTTCATTTAGATATCCTTTGATAGAACCATCACTGTATACATTTATAGAAAAAATGTTACTCTTGCATTATATTTTGTCAGTTTTTTTCTTTACATATTGACTACACAATCCTACATAATCCTATAAGTAATTTGGCCAAAAAAAAAAAAGGCAGCTTATTCTTCCAAGAATTTGATGGAGTTTTACACTAAAATGATCTTTATATCGGAAAGATAAAAGTTATTGATATAAAATGATTGCTTATATAAGTAACACTAGGTTAGGAATATGCTGAGGGATCTATATTTAGTACTTGTCTTTATTAATTTCACCAGATCATTATGTTTTGCCTGGTACTTCTATTGCATTCAGCTTGGAAGGTCAAGATAAAATACTATACCTAAAGAAATAAGTAGGTACTGATATAAATGCCAAAATGAATCTGAACTAAATGCCATGCACAGAGAGAAAGAAAGAGAGGGAAAAGGAAGGATGGAGGATCAGAATTAACATTAGATTTTAAAGGAATACAAGAATATAATTTTGAAGAGGAAAAATTAGGGGTTGGTGATTTTACTAGAAATTGCCTGACTTATTTATGAGAAAACAATACTCAATACCAAATTAACATGTATGCAGTAACTTCCAAGATAATTAAAAGACACTTAAAACACAGATATTATTTAATGTCACATGACTTGAATGTCATAATCCAATTTTGCCAATGCTCGCTATTTGGGAAAATCCTATTGGTTTTGACGGGGAAAAATGCAGGTGAATGTTGAAAATTAATAAAAAGAAAATCTTCCCAAGCATAGAAATAACTCCAAAAGAGTATCCCTCCATTATAAAAGTACTAGTTTCTAGAGCTCCTGGAGGATTCTGAGTAAAACTAGACACACTTGCAATGCATTATAAATGTGTAATTACCATTTAAATGGAGGAAGAAAAACTGGAAAGTGAAAGGAGGAAAAGGGATTTTCTTACAGCCAACCAGAAGCTGGCATTTCCTGCAAGGATCATCTAATCTACAGAGTCAGGTTAGCAAAGCTATTGTCATTCTGTCGCTCACCCTCAGACTTTTAACTGTTGCTCTCGGCCACCAAAAGGAAACACAGGTTGTCTTTCTCCTTGATTACCAGTCACAATTTGCTCATTAGGCTCCGGTATGCCTAATATGTAATTCAGCCGCGTATGTTTCCCAAAAGACAGCTAAGAGATATAAAGACTTCTCCTGATTCTCCCTTTTTAATTACTTGGGCACCCAGATTATAAGAGGGAATGAAATTCTGAAGCAAATCTCTGCTGGCTGTACAACTGTGATTGTTAGGATCGTCTCTTCTCTCCTACTGTCCAACAAAGGCTTTCCTTAGTAACATCGCTCCCTGTCTGTGGATTTGGCTGGGTGGCAACTTAGATGTGAAAAATACTGCCTTATTCTAAAAAGGCATTGAATATTCTTTTCAAATGAGTTTAAAATGTGTCACATAGATTTCAAAACTCTGGAAAAGTACCAAATGTGTTTTTATCAGATAGCTGTGAAATAAAGTATAGGAGGGTAAAAGGTTTGTCAAAAATCACACAAATTAAGTGGAAAGATCCCTTCTCTGTCACATGTGTATTCCAAAAATCTAATCTATTCCTTTGGGTTGCTGCTACATTTCTTATCATGAGATTAGCTACTTCTTAACGATGTGTTTGTTGAAACCCATTTGGATTTATCAGGGCAGCACATGTTGGTCAGAATAATCATTGCTTCTATCTCAAAAAACTGATTATTTCCAAAGTAAGCATATAAATGTGAAGCATGAAGAATTTAGGAAATCATGAAGTGAAAGGCTGTGCATAATCAACCATGTGACAGAAGTGATGGGATTATGAATTACAAGTGGCTACTTTATTCTAGCTTTCTCTTTGTATCTTCCTTCAGCTATTTTATTTGGTATCTTTAAAAAAAATTGTCACAGTGGTGCCTGGGTGGTTCAGTCAGTTAAACATCTGACTCTTGATTTTGGCTCAGGTCATGATCCCATCTCAGGGTTGTGAAATAGAGTCCCCTGTAGGGCTCCATGTTAAGCGTAGAGCCCGCTAAAGGTTCTCTCTCTCCCTCTCCTCCCTCCCCTGCTAGTGTACACATTCTTTCTCTCTTTAAAAAAAAAAAATTCACAAATTATTATAACAAGTTAGTCAAACACAGCTATTCAGTGGTCTTTTTTGGTCATCTAAACCAGGGGTCCAAAAACGATGACTCAGACCAAATCTGGCCCTCTGCATGTTTTTGTAAATAAAATTTTATTGGGACACAGTCATGTATATTCATTTATGTATTGTCTATGGTTGATTTTGCACAATGACAGCAAAGCTGAGTAGAAGATAAGACCCCCCAAAGCCTAAAATATTTACTATCTGGCCCTTTATAGAAAATGTTTGCTATTCTGTCTTCTACACTGTTGCATCTCTCAATGTTCTAGAAGGGAATTATACTCTCTGGCCACAATCTACTCACCCAGTTTCTGTCCCTTTAGATCTGCTTGTTTCTACTTCCTCAAGACATCCTATTTTTCAATTACCTTCTTTTTTGAGTAAACCTACTATCATCAGTTTATACATCTTTCCCTTGTCAGGCACTATCGCAACTAATTCCATTTCAAAATTTATTTAATCTGAAAATAAAACTGGTCCCATCGACCCAGTCTCTGCATTGTGTCAAATCATCATCATCATCATCAATTCAATGACGATGGAAAGACAGAATTAAAAGCAATGTAAATATTTACTTAGGTTGTGTCGAAAGCATTAAAGTGGTGAAGGAGGAGTGTGTCCTTCATAAGCAGTAGAACATTTCAAAATCCTATCTTCTCAGCATCACTATTCTTAGTATTCCCCCAAATCAATGACAGCTGCTGTGGTAGATGCTTTGGTGAACTGCCCAGACCACCGTTTCAGGATCATGGCACTCATTCTTCCAGCTGCCATGCTCTTTTTGGCAATTGCCTTCAAAGGGAGTCGCCTCACTCAACATTAAGCCTTCTTTTAGAAAGCATCCCACATCTAAGATGGTTGATTGAGGGTTGGGGCTCCTATGCCTCAATTTGGGAGGCCATCCAGGTTCCAGAGCTCACCATAAGCTTGTTCCAGGCCTCGGTAGTGACCCTATGATGATTCAACGGTTCTCCCTTGCCCAAGTCTGTTTCTCCCTCTCTTACAACTGTTTTTCCTACAAGCATTCCCCAATAAAGTCCTGCAAGCCAATCTCTGCCTTGGAGCCTATTTACCAGGGAACCCAGTTTAAGACAGCTGCTTTCTTCAAGTGCTTTCTCATCCCCTTCTCATCACCCAAACAAAAGCTTCCCCAGTCCCAGTCTTTTTATGTGTCTCTCCTCACAGTCTTGTGTCCTAACAAGCCTGGTCAATTCCTTTTCTCTCAATAGAATTCATGACCTTTTCTTTAAGTTTAGTAATTAGATATGAAAAAGAATCTGTAAGTACTTCTATAATTTGTGCTAGTATGTTTTTAATGTCATATTCTAAGACTTTAAGGTGTTGCCATATTGAAGTTTGGACTGGAATATCAGGTCTTATTTTTTAAATGTTTCACTGTTTTATTTTTAACAGAATATCTAAGCAAAAAGCATTAAAAATGTGTCTTTTACATTATGCACTTAAAAGTTTTTATATGATTATTATAGGGTCAACTGTATAGTGCAAGCTCTTCTGCAATAATTTTCCCCTGCAATAGCATTTTGATTCAAAGTGAAATGTTCTGGTACAAAAGATAGACAACAATGCAGCATGAGAAGACACAGAATATTTTAAACAATCCTATTATCATCAAGTTCCTCTTTGGTAAGTCTGCTTCTAGAAGGAAGGAAGGGAGGGAGGGAGGGAGGGAGGAAGGAAGGAAGGAAGGAAGCAAGGAAGCAAGGAAGCAAGGAAGGAAGGAAAGAGAAAGGAAAAAAAGAAAGAAAAAGAAAAAGAAGAAAGGGAAAGCAAGAAAGACAGGAGAAAGAAGGGGAGGGGCAGGGAGAGAAAGGGAGAGGAGGGGAAACCTGAGTTGAAAGAAAATCAAGAGGAAATCATTGTAAATTCATGAATTACTTTGCATCACACACACACACACACACACACACACACACACACACACACACACACACCACGCCAAATTAGTAGCTGTTTCCATCCAACTGACAGTCCCAAGCTGTTCATCATCCACCATGCTGGAGATGTTGATAATAGGGTCGTAGAACAGGATGAGGGTTTGAGCAGGACGACCTTTATACACTGAGATATGTGCCAAGATTCTGTGACTACTCTAGTAATATTGGTGGTAACAGTAGTAACAATATTGGGGAAAATTCTAAAAGTTTTACCTGTAAAATCTCATTTTGTCCTCAGAGCTACCCAGGGATTTAGTCACTATTATTAGCTAATATTAACAAATGAGTAAACTAAAGCAGAGATGGATTTAGTCAGTTGTCCAATATGACATACTTAGTTAACGAAGCTCAAATTTCAAATAAGGCAGCCTAACTGAGGAGCTTTGTATCTCCTTTTTCTGCTGCCTTCTATTAAATGTTTCCAGGCATTGAAAATCATTTATATTGTACAGATTTGGTTTCCACTTACTTTCTTAATAACTCTGATTACATTTCTTAATAGTTGCCTAATAGGAGGAGGGAAAAGGCATGCAGACGATTCATGCAATACAACTGGGAAGCTTACCGTTGAAGAAACCCTCTTTCTCTCTCTGGAAATCTATCTTTTCCAGTTATCTATTCATCATATTCTATGAAAAAAGAAAATCAATTTACCTTTGCAAAGTCTTTCTGAAAAGTCATAATGACTTACCTAACTCTTAGAATGCTAAGCACAAAATATCTGTAAGTAACAATAGGATCTCTACTCTGAGATTTTAATATTACTATAATTTTAACATTTAGGGCTCCAAGTGACTTAAGGTCTTAACCAACTTAGTATTAATTTAACAGAGGAAAAGGTCAAATATTTTGTGCTGACCACAAGACTAACTGTCTCCATGATAGAAAACCTGTGGATGCTCAATGAATCCATAATCTCAGCAAATCATCTTCTGAATTCACTTACTAGAGAAGCATAGACCAAGGACTAAGAGAGGGGATATCACCACCACTCCAGGAAAACAACTGTGGGTGAGGAGCATCATGGTCAAATAACACAGACTGTATAATGTTTTTCGGGTTCCTTATTTTCCTCTTACATAAATCAGAAGTCTGCTTATTCTATGTCTCAAATAAATGCTCATCAGACTACCACAAGCAAATAGGTTACCAGTAACTCCCCAATCTGTAA
The DNA here is from genome assembly GCA_002007465.1 of Ailurus styani. Lineage (NCBI taxonomy): Eukaryota > Metazoa > Chordata > Mammalia > Carnivora > Ailuridae > Ailurus > Ailurus styani. Next base: position 2,557,260 of record LNAC01000106.1, read on the forward strand.
ATCCAAAGGACACCCATGAATCTCTCTCCCTCCATATTCAGACCCTCCTTTTTTTTTTTTTTATCTCTATGACACCACTATCTCCCATTTTTCCATCTTCAATTCTTTGAAGAATCCTGTCTCCTTTACTCAACCCTTTAATACAAGCATTATCGACCCCCGCCTCCCCAACCCCACCCCCCACCAGCACCGGGTTTGAAGTTTATTCACTTGGGTGGAAAATAATCCTGCCTTGTGAATTTGATTACATTGTATTCCCTACAATGAATCTAGTGTAACTAATTGTTCTCAGTCTGTGAATAGATAACTGTTTCTACCAAAATAAATAAATGCCCAACCTTGTGCTCTTTTCAAAGCATTTCTCCTAGCACAGTTTGCGGTGAAGTTTTAAACGGAGGGAGAAAAACTGAAACACAGAACTATTCTCTGCAGTCCTCCGGTTTGATTTCAACTCCAGGAAATAGCAATCATCCTGCATTTCAGCTCCCCAACTCAAATAGCTTTTTGGAACAGCTCACAATCCTGTTACCACCAAAACAATTTCTACTGAAGAAGATCTAGGAGTTGGCAACAGAGCATGTATGTGTTTGACATTTCATCCTTACCCGTATGAAGTTCCCCCTGCTTCTGGTTCAGGTTTAGTATTATGTCCTAGAGCGCCAGAGCAGCACAAAAACCTGGATGCCCCCCCAAATTATTTTTAATAGTGATTATAAAGCACTTTGTAGTTGTCCTATTTCAATTACAAAGCACTTTCCTCAGCCATATTCTGATCTAAAATTTTTTATGGTCCAATTACCCAGGTGAAAGGAGGTGGGGAGGGTGAAGTTCTGACTCCAGTTGGGGTTCTAGGATTCAGGCCTGGGTAGGAGGGGAGTGGGAGGACCTGCCCAGGAGCTATGCATGATGAGCCGAAGGAAGCCAAGCTTTGAATTTTCTAAGTAAGGGAAAGTTTAAATAATCAAGTTGAGAAGAGTGGATGGAGGGTCAGCCAACTAGGGAAGACGAAGTACATTAATTCCTCAAGGCAATGGTCATCTTTTGTTGAACTGCTTTTGTGGAGTGGGAGTTGGGAGAACTGGGAAATCTATTAATATCCCATTTAGATTGGAAATTTTTACCTCTTCTCTATCAACATTGTGGTTTTACCCATCCTAGACGAAGTATTGAGGTCATACGAATGTGTCTTAGAAATTAGAACAAAGAAATCTGCTGTTGTGTTTCCTACCCATACTTTAATTTTGATGCCTGGAAAAAAGTAAGGGCAAGACTTCCATCTTTGGGTTACTGAGGATCTGGGACATCCCCTCAAGTAAATGAAAATACTTGCCAGCAGTAGGGCCACGGTGAATATAAACTGTGTGTGGTCTTCCAGCAATACAGACTTGAGTTCTGTTCAAAATGACGATGAACTTAGAATTAATAAGGTTTAGTTCAGAATAGTTAAGGTCATCATTGAAATTACAGTTGACCCTTGAACAGCCCGGGAATTAGGGGTGCCAAGCACGTGGCTGAAAATTCATGTATAATTTTTTACTCCTCCCAAACTTAACTAAGAGTGTACTATTGAGCCTCACTGATAACATAAATAGTTGATTGACACATATTTTTCATGTTATATGTACTATACACTGTATGCTAATAATAAAGTAAGTTAAAGAAAACGTTATTAAGAAAATAAGGAAGAATACATTTACAGTACGGCACTGTATTGATTGAAAAAAAACTGTATAAAAGTGGATTTATATAGTCCCAACTTTTGTTCAAGGGTCAAGTGTTTTTCATTACATTAGACTGCATTTATACAAACTTTTTATTACTATTGCTTTATTAAATTAAATTCTCCTTTTATTTATTCACCAGGAGAATTTTAGTGTTTGATTAAGAAAAACATAATTAAAATAAGTAGAATATCAATGAAAATATCAATAAGTTAGCAATAGAACTAATGATTGCTTGTTAACTTCTCTGTGTCCCTTTAGTATGGTATAAGCTCGATGAAGGTGAGGATGTGACCTTTTTTTTAGTAACGACAACACTGCCTAGGGCATAATAAATACTCAATAAATATTTGCTGAAGTAGATCAGAGTCAAGGAGGCACTAAGTATATTAGCAGTTAAACATTTATGTTCTTTAACATTTGGAACTTTTAAAAGTGTTACAACTTTTAAATCATATCAGCTGAATAATAAAAATATTAGATTAAATGTAGTCATCAATATTTTGATGTTCCATTAGTCATTCAAAGGTATTTTTAAATGAAAGATGGATATTTCTAGAATGCAACCAGGATTTTTAGATTATTAAGTGCAATAAGTCCTTAATATGACAAATTCCTAACAGTATACAGTGTTCATTGAATTAACAAGATCTAGAAGATCTCTAAAAGAAACTGAAAAGGAGGAGATGGTGGGTGAAGAGCAGAGCTAACTGGAACTGAGCACAATTGTTGGACCATATTTGCTAAGAGACTTCAGGGTTTTCCTTTGAAACTGCAAACAAAAGAAGCTTCAGTGATGCATATTTGCTCAGGTCCCTACTCTCTTGTGGGCATAATTTGCCACTTTACTTAGCACTATACAATACAAAAAAAAAAAAAAAAAAAAAGGATGACACTTTAAAGATTTAAAGAATCCTGGGAAGAAAATGTAAAAAAGAAAAGAACAATGTATTTGCCACAGCCTCTTACCACACGTGTAATATACACCCTATTGGTTCTTCCTTCTGGATATATTTTTGTCCTAGAGGTAAATAATAAGAAATTATCTTCCATCTTACCCTTTCTTTTATTCTTCTTTATTAATAAGGAAAAGATATAAAGTCTCAAAGCCAAAAAAATACGAAGTCCTAGACAAAGTGGAGGTCTCAGGTAAACAAACAGAACATTTGGGTAATCTTTATCTTTTCATAGGCATACGTTCTTTACAGATGAGCCTATTAGTGTGCACCTACCTTATTTTTGAGTCTTTCTATCTTGTATATAGGTCTTTCTTGGAAAAGGTGTACAATATAAGGAAAGAAAATAATGCCATGCTGGCTAAAGAAAAATGGAGAAAAATTTCTCAGCATGTATGGACTATGGAAACACTTTATGTATCTTCTGTGAACTCCTTTTGAAAAAGGATGCCTGAAAAGAAACTAATTTTTATAAATTAGAACAAAAACTCAGAAGAGTTTTGGAAGAGTCTGTATAAGATGAAAATGAGAATATTTTTCCAAATACTAAGATGAATGATCACAGTGATGGGAATAAATATACACGACTGTCCTTGACAGTAAATAAATAAGGTAATTTAAAACCCTAGAAAATGCAAAAGCTGTATTAGAAAGTCACAATGTAAGCATGAAACAAGATGAAATGTAGCATGATTTTGAGAAATGGAAAGTAAGGAAAGAGAATCTATTTGATCAGATACTAAATAATTCTCTTTCAAGTAAAACCACTTATGACACAGAATTACATTTTCTATTTTCAGTTTGGTCTTTACTGAATAATATTTATACAACCATGGTTTTTAAAGTTATTTTTATTATTTAAAAATTTTAGATTCAAACTATAGAGTAAGCATTTCAAGATATGAAGATATAGTTACAGAACAGAATGTAAACATTATATACTTGATGAGGTCAAATGAGTGAGAATGCTTACAGAGTTTAGGAGCTATAGGGAGGAGAAGATAGACAGAAGTGCAGGGTTCCAAATTTTCTTATTTAAGTCATGGGAGAAGAATTGATTATATAGAGACAGAGCACTAAACCAATTACTCAAAGTAATCAAGTCAATCAAGTTGAAACAATAGCCAATAGAAGAAATATTAGAAATCTTAAGAGCTAAGAATGAAAAACCATAGTTAAAATTCAAAAATAACAAAATGACAATACCCACTAAGAGCAAAATAACAGAAGTATATGCATAGTGCAAGATAAATTTTCTGCTTTCATGCTGGAGACTCAACAGATAACACCTGAAGTTAATAAATCATGAGAAGGAGTCATAACCAGATTGTTCAAATATAGGAAGTAGCCAAAAGAACAACACTAAATTCACATTAGAAGGATTACTTCTGGGGAGGAGGTATCACAGGTGGAGGGTGGGAAAGTCAAATTTTCCTTTACATTTTATAATCTTCTTTTACCTTCTGAACATTTCCCCCCTTTAATATAGACATGCTATTTTTATACATAAAAAAAGGTAAAACACTTTCTGATAATTAGCTTAGCATTCTCTTCAGCGATATTATCCCCAAAATGCATTCTTACTAAGGAGAAAATGAACATACTCCTGCAGGTAATAGTGATAGACGCAGCAATACCAAATGAATGCTGTAATTAATATTATGATGAGTAGAATCATCAGGAATCCAAACATGTCAACTGAAATGCATGAAAAGAAATATATTTTTAAGTTAATAGAAGAGCAATAATTTCTTATATTTTTATCTTTCCTAATATCATGCAATTTGATTCTTAAATACAAATTAATAAGTTATGGAAAATGGTATAACATACATCATTGTATACGCCAAGAAAACTACCATTAATACAACAATCACCAACATTGGAAAAGAATCTGAGCTGCTACAAGGAGGTAGCATTTAATGTCCTTCATCTCCAAATTGGTAAACTATTAGGCCACTGGCTTATTTTTTTTCCTGTATTTTCCCTCTAAACTCGTTGCAGGCAGTATCTCAATAGGAAAGAACAGATCCTTCTGTCTCCTGTTTCCGCAAAGATGCATGCAGATAGCAGGGAGAGGTTTGTCATTTGAGTTCAGGAGCTCCTTATCAAAGAGACAACAAATGCTTGCTGGGAGAGCAGATTTCCAGTACTTGCAGATTCCATCACCCCCATCCCCAATGTACATCCATTAGATGAAGCTACAAGGGGAGAACATGAAATGGAAACTGGGCTTCCCATTCTTACTGAATATATGAACCGTTACTTGCTTATAAGCTCTTTGCTATAATCAATTATGATTTAAATATATCTGGTAGTACCTGAAAATACAGGGAACTGAGGGCAAAATTCATGTGTTGTTTTTTTTTTCACTTCAATTAAGAAATAAACATAGATTCTAGATTGGGTTTTCTCATATAGTTAGGGTTTGCTAGGAAAGCTTTTTGTTTTGTCTTTTTTGGAAATGCCTTATAAGGTTCTAGTGCATTTTCCTGCTTTGGTAAGTACCACATAACATACCAAAAACACATTACAGATATAAAGATGATTAACATTTGTTCATTCCTATGGAGTCACTGTTATCAATGGCAATTGCCACTATAGAATATGTTAGTTGAGGAAATGTAAGTTATAGTAATGTTTCTGGGCCCAGTATGTCCTCACCCCAGGACTAGTGTATAACAAACTCCTGGAGTTCCTAAAATAGCATGAAACACAACCCTCCCTTCACTGGGTGATGGTTATCATATATTAAAGTATTCAACAACTGGTATGGTAATCAGAATGAATGTTGATCTAGCTTGAACCAACACTGGCTAGAAACAACCAGTATCAGCCTGTATCCAGGGAAACACCAATGAATAGATTTGCTATATTTTTAATAAAGCAAATATAATGATAATCCTCCAAATATAGTGAAATACAGTATTTGCAAGTTAACTGGAGAAAAACAGTACATAAAAATTCAAATAAGAACGACTCACCTCTACAATTTGACCAAATATATAGAACTGAATTGACACCCGAAATAAGGAAAACACATCTTTTTGCAAGCCCTTTCTTCACTGCACCAAAAACACTATATTTGGAAAGAAAAAAATAAAATAGGGCGCCTGGGTGGCTCAGTGGGTTAATGCCTCTGCTTTCGGCTCAGGTCATGATCTCAGGGTCCTGGGATCGAGGCCCGCATCGGGCTCCCTGCTCAGCGGGGAGCCTGCTTCCCCCTCTCTCTCTCTGCCTGCCTCTCTCTCCTTGTGATCTCTCTCCCTCTGTGAAATAAATAAATAAAATCTTTAAAAAAAAATAAAATAAAAAAAAAAATAAAAAATAAATAAAAAATAAAATAAAATAAAAGCAATGTCCTCATGACCTGAGCCAAAGTCAGACACTTAACCAACTGAGCCACCCAAGCATCCCGAGATCATATCTTTTGACTCTTGTCCTTTTCTTGTCCCCCTTATTCCATAAAATTTTGCTGAAGAGCAATCATTCAAGAAATTACATATACCTGAATCCCTTTCTCAGGCTCTATGTTTAGAGAACTAAACCAGAAACATTATTTCATAAAGTAGTAATAACAACTTCAGTAGATAGGGTTTCTCTCTCTCTGGGTCTGTGTGTGTGTCTCTCTCTCCCCCTCTCTCTCACCCCTCAATACTCGTTCCCATTCCCCTTGTCTATAAGCACTCACACCTTCCTCTGGGGATTCTTCCTCTGTTACATGTGGGCTTGGTGGGGCTGTCAATCAGACATGCCTCATGCCCTTCTCCCTTCTTCTCATTGGTGTTCAGATAATCATGTGAAAAATAGGAAAAGTGAATTCTAAGTCCCTTGTTGAAGTAAATAAAAGGAAGGTAGAAAGGTGGAAACCATTGCAGGAAATAAGACTAGAATCTTGAAGAGTAAAAAAAAATAGTAATAATAAGGACAGAGTAGGAAAAATGTCACTTAAATAGGGCCTACCATGGGATAAGCACCATTCTAAGCCCTTTTATGCATTAACTCATTTCATCCTTATGATAAACTTGTGAGCTAAGAAAATTATGTCCATTTTATAGATGGGGACAATAAGGCACAGAACAGTCAAATGACTTCCTTAAGGTCACACACCTAGGGAACAGAGGAGCTTGGATGCTAACCTAATCAGTCTGGTTCTGTCCGGGTAACCAATCTTATAAAACTGATCCCAGACCACTCCAAATTTCTTACTGAACATCCTGAGACCAGCAGAGATAATGATTTATTCCAAGTAAAGAACCACCCCTTAGTCACTGCCTGAAAGCAGGGGTATATGAAATGCCAGCTTTTCTCTCATGTTAACCAAGACTGGAAGTCAAATGGAGTCACTTAGGTTGAATGGGTCCTATTCTCTTGGACTGTTGCTTAAAGACGAGAACTGCAAAGTCAAAGCCTAGATTCAGATTATAGCCCAGAGGCTTCTAACCTCGGTTAAGAGTTCTCAGAGTTCCTACGAATCAAATCCATGCCATCTAGCAGGTTTTATGGGGAATGAATTGCCAGAAAAACCTGAACCTGTCAAATAGGACCTTGTGGTTACTCAGTGCTAAGCTGATAACCACAGCCCTGTAACCGAGTAACCGAGTCCACATCAGGTGAGCTCCTAAAGCAGCGCAGTCCCCAAAAGAGACATTCTCCCCTGTGCCTCTCTCTGATAGAGGCTCCAAGAACAATGGAACTGGGAGTTTCTTCACAGATTGAGCCTAAGGCAGCCAGATGGGTGACCAATAACTCACTGCTTGGCCAGGAAAATTCAACAGAACATCCGCACATCGTGCACACCACTCTGAGGTTCCAGACAGAGCTGGAGGGCCATGACTAACAGTGACTTTGGGTAAAGGACAATTTTAGTTGAGAGTTATTTGCCTTATTTGCCAGGAGCATTTTTTAAAATGCAGAGATGGGGAAAATAGGATGTTCACATCCTATAAAGTCAAAGGGTGAAATACAGTAGACTAATATAGTTTGTTTGTTTGTTTTTTGTTTTTCCTCTTTTGCTCAGCTTGTATCACCAGCCTTCTCCTTCTGGTCACCTCACCGTCTCTCCTTGGTTGCTATTGTCCTTCTGTTCTATGTGGTTCTGCAGCCGTTGATGAGCTTTGCTCCACTGCTCCTATCCTACTGGAATCATCCAACCAGTCAGTGGTACTCAGGGTAGCCCAACCCTCTAGCCCAGTAACTAGTGCTGGACTGGACAGAAGACCCAAATAAAGCCAATTAGAATTTTCCTTGAAGTGTATACAGACCTTGGAAGGTATCTGTTGGGAGCCAGGCTCTTTTGAGCTAAATGGAAAATGTCCACATTTGCCGTAGGAGAAAAAGAGGTCAATACACAGAGGGAGGCAGAGCTGAGAGATGAAAAGAGAGGAAATGGGAATAACAGCCTTGGAGACTGAACTGTGCATGATGCCAAGGCCATTCCTGGACTTCCCACTTTTATGAGTCAATAAAAATCAGTTTGAGTTGGATTTCTGTTTATTAAATTAGTTGGAGTTGGGCTTCTGTAACTTGCCGCAAAAAGATTTGACTAACACCTTAAGTAAGTTTAAAAGTCTTCAAAGAGCAGAACTTCACATTACTCAGAGGAACAGCATAATATAATCAACATCCTTAAATCGGTAATGCATAATTTAAGACAAATTACATGGATTTTTTTTTCTTGTAGCTAAGGAGAATGACCCACATAAAAACGAAGCCATGCCAACCCGACTCTCGAGAGTGACAACTGAGATGTCAGCTAAAGGACTTTAAAATGATGGTTAATATTGTTCCACGGGAAAGCTAGAGGATTCATTTTGGGGTAGAACTCTGTTCTAATGAGCATGTATGGGCATAAAAAATTGACATTTTTATAAGCAAGTATCATTAAAATGAAAGCAAATGCAGAGAGGGGAAGACACATAATGATGTTTAGTGGTTGTTAACATTGCATAAGCCTAAAAATATTATACTTACCAAAAATACTAACTGTTATTGTGCAAAGGACAATTTTTAAATAGTGGACATTGGAAAGGTCAAAAGAGTATTTACTCATTATTTATGGGCAAATACTAAGTAAAGCAGAGGTTACGCAGATATATAAAGTACTGTTTTTGCTTTCTAGAGAGTAACAATTTAATCAGCAGCTGCAATATGTACACTTTACAAAAAAACAAAATCTCTAAGTGAAAGAATACTATAGTTTCAAAAAGAGTGGAGCAGATACAAAATGTAGTAGGAGTTCAGAAGAGAAAGTATTCATGTGTAGTTTCAATGACTAGATGAGGTTTCTTCCAGGGAAGAAGAACTTGGTCTGAGCCTTAAGGAGAAGGTAAAATCCGCACAGGAAGGAATGGGGTCTTAAGCACGGCAGCTATCACAGGGTGAATGAACAGGGGGCAGGAGTGACAATCTGTCATGGTGGAAGTTCATAGAATTACTTGGAAAGGTAAACTTCTCTCACATTGTGATGGATTTTGAATGCCAGACTAAGGAGTTTGTGTTTTATCCTAACAGGGATTCAGTGGAATTATTCTGAGCTAAAAGGTGACGAGATGAAAATAGTAATCAACGATGATGAATAAGGTATCAGGAGGGACTATGAGGTAGGAAATCTAGGATTGTTCCCGTCGAAAGAAAAGACTAGAGGATTGATAGGGCTTTATGAACTGTAGATAGAGAAAAAGTAAGAGAAAGGAGCCGAAATCTTCTGAAATTATGGGTCTGGGAAAATGTTACCAGTAATAAAGAAGTAAATAAAATGAAGTTCTTTGGGGAAGGTAAGTGATAAGTTTAGTTATAGGAAATTTGAACTTGAGATGATGAAAAATTCCAGGAAAAAATGTCAGTCAAGCAATTTTGAATGTGACCCCAAGGCCCAGGGAGTCATTAGGTCTAAGGATGTGAATTTGGGATTTATATGCAGATACCAGCAGAGGCCGTGAGATGGCACAAGGGTAAGAACATGGTATTTAAAAATGCTTAGGGGTATGAGGACAGACCAGAAAGAGGAGCTGGTAAAGGAAATAGGTGAGAAAGAAACAAAAGAAGGTTTGCTTTTTCTTTACCCATTTTGTCTGAGCTGAAAAAGGAAGAAACCAATGCAAAGAAATAAATGGAATCTGTCATAGAGGCAAGAAGGAAATGATAAAGGTTCTGAGTTTGTGAATGTGCACATGTTTCCAAGTATAATGCATGCATGGACTTAAAGACTAAGAAATTAGCCTTGGAACTGAGAACTGACTTCTTAAGGGGGAAAAGAGCTTAACAGAAAAGACATTGAATTAGTTCAGAAAATGAGAGAACTTGAACCTGACAACCTTAAACTTCTCAAAAAAAAAAAAAAATCGACCTGTAGTTAGGTGGTCATGCCAAGTCCAGGTAAGGGGAATAGTTGCCTTGGAGAATAATCCGTGAAACTGGTTCTCTACATTTTGTTTTTCAGCAGAGAGACTTACAGGTGATATCCATGTGTTCATTGGCATATCCAGATTTGGATCCATAACCTTATCTACCCCCCCTACTCCAGGCCCTAATACATACATACACAGATACACATGCACACACACACACACACACACACACACACACACACCATGCCCAATTTTTCAGAAAAAATATTATCAAGGTGGGCATCTTTGTGGGATGTAAGGAATGGGATTTATAAGTGCATTTTACAAGCATATGAGTAATTATCATTTCTTATGAATTGTGCAGTAGATAAGGTAGTCTGTGGATGAGTCCAAAAAACCCATTGGGTTTGCCATTACTTTATTCCTTTCTAGTCCAAGCAATAATCCATATCAAGATGCAATGAATGATAAAGATGTGATTATGGGGAAAACGTAGAATCTATTCAATTGCAAAACTCAGTCTTCTAATTGGCATTAGCAAAAAAAAAAATTACTTATGACGTGTTTTGTCATTGTGACACCATGATCGAAAACTATCATTCCAAAGATTCAACAGTGACACATAATGATTCTCAACAGCGGTGAAGGCCCAGGTGAGAATTAGCACTAAGTTTCTTAGCATGGATTTTGAAATTTCATTTCTTATGAAGAGAAATAGCAATAAAAAATAATGTTTTTCATATGCTGTGTTTATGAGCTATGTGTTGGGGGTAGTACTATAAATGAGTTTCTTTTTATGGACTTGTTTCTGTTAAGAATGCTTTCTAACTCTAAAAAGGTGAGTCATATACTATTAAATCACAAGGAAATGTTTCCGATAGAATCTGAGGAAGATTCTCTTACAGTTAAGAAAAATAAGCATACAATATATCATTCAAACTGGAATATTTTGGGGAATAAAAAGGAGTGAGTATAATAATTTCACCAAGTCAATGCTGGTGAACACCACCATAAAATAGGACAGTCCTAGGCATACCAGGCCATCTGTTCCAGTCCTTTATAGTGCAAGAAGAACTCAAATGTTCTTGGTTGCTTCATGAATTTCCATTTATAAATTCTGGCATTCCCTCTGGGAGGTGGCAGACACTGTCACCGAAAGTCTGGGAGGGGAGAGGATCTTTTTCCAAGAGATGACACCCTAATTCTGTGTTGACCATATGGAATTATCCCCTTTGTTCTCTTCTATGAGTTACTGGGAATATATTAAAAATGACACTCAAATAGTCATAAGCCCAGAATTATCATAATGGCTATGTCTGTAAATATTTTAAGATAAAATTCTCTACCTTCTTATATTAGAGAGTATATTAAATGTAATTTAATGACTTCTAATGCCTTCTAATGGCCTAAGTGTTAATTCAAATCAATAGTTATCAAAAACTGTCATGTGCTGGGAAATGTGTGAGGTTGTTAGAGATGCAAAGATGAATAAAACATGCACTCTGTCCTCAGGGAACTGAAAATGGGAGGAAGGTAAATACACAAACAATCTGTATGATAGGAGTTAGAATCCAAAAATGTACATGTTCATGATCCAAAACAGAAATAGAGGAGAATCGAAGGCAGTATTCTTCTTCCTTTAAGAGGAAGGGAAGAATGCATAAGGATGAGGAAGAATGACAGAAATTTTGTCAGCATGGGGAGTAAAGTTTGCCCCGGGAGACTCTACTTTTGTCTATAAAATTAGAGAAAAACCCATCGTTGAGAATGAGTGAATGTGAGATAACATCGGAACATTAAGGATGGCAACAAAGTTTGGAATGGCTGCTGTGGGAAATTTGAGGAAATGTTGCTAACCAAAGGCAAGAAATGGGTAGTCGTGGGGCTTAGGTGAGAAGAGAAACTATGGATTTGCAGTTGCACTAATGTAGATTTTGATGCAATATGCTCCAGCAGCAACGGGCTAATAATGCGTTGCAGATGAAAAGACAGACCAAAGGACCAGTCAGGCCCAGGAAATGTAGATCCAACATAGCTAAAGATGAGAAGGCAAGGACATTAAAGTAGTGGTGATTTTTGCAACCTCCAGTGAAATACAATACTATATATAGGCAAGGATCACCAAGGCTGCTGACATCACAAAATATTCAACAAACTTACTTGCTTACTAATTGAAAGTCCTCAGCATGAGATATTCCTGCCAAAAAATTAAACTGAAGCTGATCAAGACTCCATATCTAATTACCAGTTTATAGGAACAAAAACCAAGGGAAAGAGGAACATGATAGAGCACATTATGGAGCACAGGATAGAGTAAAATCCAGACTGTGGGAAAAGCAATAGAATAAACTGTTCAGTTTCTATAAGAAATAACTTACAATAAAGAAAAAAGAGGGAGAAGGGAGCATATAGATAAAAAGAGATTTAAAGGGAATATTAGCCTATTGTAATGTATGGACTTCGTTCAAATGAACTTTAAAACATTATGAAACAACAGGAGAAATGTGATTATTTCCTGGATGCTTGATGATATTAAGAAGTTGATTTTTAGGTGTAATAATGGACATGTAATATTTTAAAGCAGAGTATCTATTATATATATACATGTACATCTGAAATGAGAGGGAGAAGGAAAGAGAGAGAGAGAGGCGGAGGGAGAGAATGGTAAATACTTCCAAGTAAAATGATACAGTATCAAAACCCTTATTTGTTTCAAAATAACCCATCTTGGCAGGCAGAGGGCATATAGGAAATAGGATCGGCCAAGATGGATCTTACAGGTATACAGTTCTATTATACCATTTTCTCTGCTTTCATATGTTTGAAAATTTCCATTGTAACACACAAAGAAATGTGGAAGAATATTTCATTCAAGTGAACAGCTATGAGAATTCACAGAAAGGTTGCTTGAGGGAGTCCACAGGAGAGGGCCAATAAGCTGAAGAAAAAATGGGAGATCAAAGGACTAGAGGGCACTCTTACTGATGCCAAAAAGTACAGTGTAAGGGGAACGAGAATTCAGGAGCCACTGTAGATTATGCAGGGTTCAGGGTGTGGCCATAGAAGTGACTCCTTAATGCAGAGCTGAGGAAGTCAGGAACCTGAGGGACCAAGTGTGCCCAGGCCTCGCCGAGTTTGAAAAGCACATAGGTACTGGCATGAATTGGGTGGAGAAGTCCATGAGGCAGGAGCCCAGGTCCCCATTACATGAAGGAGTGGCCTTGATGAAGTTAAGAAGGTGCACAGAATTGTGTGTCCACATCACTATGACAAATACTAGTTACTAGAGTATGTACTTTTCCAATATGTGATTTCATGTCTCTCTGTCTTTGGTGTTAATTTTCAGTTCTCCAATACCAGTTACAGTTGAATGGTTTTGTAAGGGTTGCTGCAAAGCTCTCTGTAACACCATTTCCCTCATTTCTTTTGGCTTTTCTGCTTCCTTCCAAATCTGAAGTGAAGAACAATAATGTCAGCTACCTAAACATCAGACAGGAGAATTTAGCTACTTAGTTCCTGTAGCTAAGGAACAATGTGTCATCCTTTCTAGTGTTGAGGTAATAGAGTAGCAAGGAAATTTTCACTCCATCTCAAAGGGCTTATCTTTTCCTTGACTTACAAAAAAATTCTTCCCAAAGTGTAATTCTTCTCAAGCAAAAAAATTTTTTTTTTGTTTTTGAGGCATAATTTTCTAAAAGGAAGTACATTTACAACTGTAAATTATATGACTTTATAACATTCCCAAGACAATTTTCTCATATAAAAGTTAACTTACTTTCTTATCTTCTGTGCATAATTGACAATTTTTCTTTTCAGCACATGCTATAAAAAAATTAAGTGCAAAAATGTAAATGCAAAGACCATTTATTGCTTAATTTTATATAAAAGTGCATTTCATTTAGTCATTCCTGTTTAATGGCACACTCATTCATACCCCAGTGTTTTATTTCATTACTTTCATATATCTAGACACTTCCCCTTTGATACTACTTAAATCCTAACTCTCTTATTTTCTACTATTGCTTGGAAAAATGTGAAATGGCATCATCCAACTTTGATTAGCCAAGTACATTCTAAAAAATAACTTCCAAAAAAATTATGGAAAAACAAATTAGCAATATTACTGTATATTTACAATATCATACTTTAAAAACCTCTTTTAGTAATTCCTTTGTCATTCAAGATGGTTTTGCCAAGATATTCCTGGCTAATTAGTCCTTAGGGGCAGAAGGAGAGAGATAAGCAGGCTCCCCACTGAATAGGGAGCCTGACATAAGCCTGGATGTCAGACTTATGGCATCACGACCTGAGCCAAAGGCAGATGCTTAACAGACTGAGCCACCCAGGCGCCCCAGTCCTTTAAATATTAAAAAAAAAAATTAATTCTCTATCTTGTTGTGCCATAAGCTTTAAAAACTTCTCCATAGGGGCACCTGGGTAGTTCAGTGGGTTAAAGCCTCTGCCTTGGGCTCAGGTCATGATCTCGGCGTCCTGGGATCGAGCCCCGCATCGGGCTCCCTGCTTGGTGGGGAACCCGCTTCCTCCTCTCTCTCTGCCTGCCTCTCAGCCTACTTGTGATCTCTCTCTCTCTCTCTCTCTCTGTGTCAAATAAATAAATAAAATCTTAAAAAAAAAACAAAACGAAAACTTCTCCATAAGCTTATGCCATAAGTTGTGCCATAAGCTTTAAAAATTTCTGGTGAGGAAATTTCATTCTTCCTGTTTCATAAAAAAAATGATATAATTTATATTTAAAAGTTCTAGAATAAAAACTATAAGTCTAGAAAAAAAGGATTTCGATGGCGCTTTTTCTTATTCTAACATCTCTATAAAGTAAGTAGAGTGTGGAATTTATACACTACCTTTCATGTGATGTAATTACAATAAAGTCACTCTATTATTTTGGGGACAGAGTTCATAAGCTCTGTGGAAAAGGTCAGACCTTTCTATTTAATTTCAAATTGTTTGATTGGATACAGATCTGATTTGGCTGGGAAAAGACTCACAAGAGTTTTTCAAATTAAGCCCTATTGAATATGACTTCTCCCTACCCAAAAGTATCCTTTGGAACCTCCAAAGGGAAGTTGAGTAAAAAACAAGGTAAATGGGAAAGATGTTTCTGCTCAGTTATGTTGGGGACAGTGGCTTCAGGCTTACTTCAGGAGGCAGGAGCAGGGGGGGAAAAGGCATGTGACTTAGCCACCATTCTCCAAATTCTACTTGTTTCTCACAGCTTTTTTTTTTTTTTTTTTTTTTGCACAGCTAAAGTTTTTACATTGGAATAATGTTAGATTTACAGAAAAACTTCATAGATTATACAGAAAGTTCCTGTATACCTCTCACCATGGCTAAGATCTTACATTGTCATGGTACGTTTACCAAAACTAAGGAACCGACACCAAGATACTACTTTTAACTAAACTCCAGATTTTACTAGGATTTCGTTGGTTTTTATACTAATGTACTTTTTCCGTTCTAAGATTCAGGATCGCACATTGCATCTGGTCATCATGTCTCCTTTAGTCTGTGACAGTATCTCAGTCTTTCCTTGTTTTTCATGACTTTGATGGTTTTAAAGAGTATTGGCCAAATATTCTGTAGGATATCCCTCTATTTGAATTTGTCTGTTTCTCTCATGATTAGACTGAAGATATGGGTTTGGGGGAAGAACACTGCAGAAGTGAAGTTGCTACATCACATCATACCAGCATGTACATTATATCTACATGGTTTTCACTTACCTTTTTTATATTATATACATTAGACAAAGGTGAAGACATAGGGCTGCTGCTAGCACTAGTTGAAGACAGGGCATCATTGTGTAAACTAGGAAAAGGTGAATCTCTGAAAGAACCAACTAGAAAAATCCAAACCCTTTCTGAGCAGCAACAGCCAGGAATCAACTCAGCTTCACAGGAAATATAAACTGGCCTTCACTCTCAGATTATGTGGAACCCTTATTAAGCAATTTCTAAACACACATGCTTATTTGAAAACAGTTAGAACCAATCTTCACAATCCTGAAAGGTAGTTATTGTCATCCCCACTTTATTGATGAAGAAACTGAACTCAGAAAAGTCAAATAACACATTGAAGTTCACTTGCTAACAACGAGAGTGTGGATTTGAGCTGTTTCGACCACCAGCAACTCTCCCTTCTCCTGGGAAATATAACCCATCCTTCCTTGGCAGGATGCTCCTTCCTCTGCATTAGACACAAGGTACCATTGGTAACTGCCCTCTCCTACACAGACTCCCTGGTCCCAGCCAGGCATGTAAGGCTGCTCACCTGAACCAAATGGGGCTAATCCCAGATCACACTCACTGGTCTAGGAAGAGGGAATATGATCAAGTCAGGCAAAGGAGAGTCTTCCTCTGACAATTTGACAATTGACAAATTAAAACGTGAGGGTTAAGAGGTGGCAGGGTGCCACTTTCTCTTTGGAAAGTGGAGAAGATGGAGCTGCCAGTGACCGTAGAGGAAGTCCTGAGGAGGAAGTTAATAGGAGTGAATGAAGATGATAAGCAGAGAATAGGAGAGAAAACAAAGGAGAAATATAGAGGTGATGGTGATTCACTCATTTCTGAGGTCCCATGCATTTCTTTTGCTTCACTTAATTGAGACAAATTATGTTTTTCTTATATGTAAAATCTTGGTTTCTTACACTGCATCTAAAAACATTCCAGTTAGTATAAAGTCCACAGCTTTGTTTCTTTCTACTAAGTCCTGATATTTTCCTTCTTTCCATTCCTGATACTTATCTTTTTTCCAAAATTAAAACAGGATTATTGTCTTTCTGTAGTTATAAATATGATACATGTTCAATATAAGAAATATGTACACAGTAAAAACACTGAAATTCCACCATCCAGAAAAACTCTGCTTCCTCATCTTAAAGCAAATTATTTCCATGATCTCAACTTAGATTTTGGCATCATTCTGGATGGCTCCAACCATGAAATCTTTATTTATTTATTTTTTGTTGCATTTGACAGAGAGAGAGAGAGATCACAAGTAGGCAAAGAGGCAGGTGGAGAGAGAGGAGGAAGCAGGCTCCCTGCTGAGCAGAGAGCCCGATGCGGGGCTCGATCCCAGGACCCTGAGATCATGACCTGAGCCGAAGGCAGAGGCTTTAACCCACTGAGCCACCCAGGCGCCCTCCAACCATGAAATCTTAAATGCCAATATTCTGTTCTCTAACTGGAATCTTTTTTCCTTGCCTCTCTCACTTGCATTTTGACCTCACTCAGAACTTCACTTTTTTTGAACTTGAACTTCCTTGTTTGCCCCTCATGGCCTAATTTCCCTCTCTTTTAGCCTGACTCTCCTATCAGTGAATGACCTGATGTGGTCCATCTCAGAGGTTTATATTAAACATTTGTATAACAACCAAGCAATCTTTCCTATACTCTTTCCTGCCCTTATTGGAGAACCAGTGAGGGCCAGCTAACCTACCTGATCATACTTTATATGAAGCAATAGGTTCTTTCCTTCACTCTATTCCTAAAGAAAGAGGTGCTAACTATTTAAATAGCCAGCTACCAGATTCCTCCCTTACCCTACAGGCCTGATTTTTGTACAGGCCTATCTTCTATCTAGTCACTTCCTGCCTTTTAATTACATTTTTTTCCACAACTTCTGCAGCATCATTCTCTTCTAAGTTCTCCTGGAACATCTCTGGCTATTCTTTTTGAATTTCTTTGACTAGTTCCACTTCCTCTATGAGCATCTAAAATGTTATTCCATAAAGTTCCATCTTTGGTCCTCTTCTCTTCTCCCATGAGGACCATAATTTGAAACACCTAGAGATGCCAGGAATCAAAATATATTACACCAGATATCAAAACAAGAACTTTCTTTTTGATTGGCATTGCAATGAATTAATAAATTAATAATTTAAAAAAATAGAACAATTTAATCAGACAAGCTGACTCTAATGTTTACCTGGAAAGAGAATTGTTTTAAGAACAGCTAAAAGGGGAAAAAAAACAAAAACAAACAATTGGGGGGGGCAGATCACATGGCTTTATATATTATAATTCTCTACACAGTAGCCTTATATTTTATATAATTGATCTGTTGATTTCTGATATAGGCATGTAAAGTGATACCATGTGGATTTAACTTGTCAAATGCTCTTTCTATTACTATCCACTTTTGCTGCATCTATTTCAAAACTATGCTGTTTGATGAACAAAGTGTCATATGTCATCTTCATGTACTATGCTATAATATCAGCATGGACTATCACTTCTACTTAAAGATTTTCTTTTACTTAAATTCTATTTTATCCAATACTAAGATTGCTATACTTGCTTCTTTGTCAGTGGCATTTTTGAAAGGTATATTTTATTCCATTATTTCCTCTAGTGGTTTGGAAGCCACATCTCCTGTTTCTATTTATGTATATGCTATTACTTAAAATTTTTTGAGAGATATATTTTACATGCCTTTTTTTTCAGTAGGCTCCATGTGGGGTCTGAACTCACATTCCTGAGATCAAGACCTAAGCTGAGATGAAGAGTCAGATGCTTAAATACTGAGCCACCCAGGCCCCCTTATATGCCTCTTTATAATCTTTGCCTATTCAGGATGTACATTCTTTACCTATAAAAGGATCCTAATATGGTTTTGTTTCTTCCTTTTCCTCTCCATACCACTTCCCAGGTAGATATCTTCAGGAGTTCTAATTACTATTACATACTTATGAATCATTATTAAATTATTATTATATTTAATTTGCTGTTGACTTAAATCATTTAAAATTAACTCGAAGTTTTATTAGTCTCTTCGTTTACTACTCATTCTTGAAACTACATTTCCCTTTGGTTCATTTTCATTTTTCTAAATAATGTCTTGGAGTATAAATTTCAGAGAGGGTCTGCGAGTGATAGCAATTACTCTAAGTATATATAATACAGGAAACTTAGTACTGGGAATTGGGTGTACAGGTGATGGAAGAAACTGAAAAGTCTATGAGGGGAAAGACAGTGTAACCTCACTTCCTCCCGGATATTCCTCCCTAACCCCCTAGGCTTGAAGAGGAAGGAGGCAGCTATCAGAGCCCAATATAACATGCATACTTTAGAGTGTAAATGACAAATATTCTTGGTGTGTTCAACATTAGCAGAAATAAATGCTCACTTATAGAAATAAGGAGAAAACCTGGAAGCCTTGGCTCATATTCAAATTATTTAGCCTTCAGTGAATTTCCTCAGAGAAATCTTCCTTTTTATCTCATTCTGATATCTTTAAGACTAGTTTCATTGAATCTATTTTTTTTAAGATTTTATTTATTTGAGAGTGAATAATAAAGACAGTACAAGAGCACAAGAGAAAGAGTGTAACAGCAGGAAGAAGCAGACTCCCCACTGGGCAGGGAGGCCAGATGTGAGGACTCGATCCCAGGACGCTGGGATCATGACCTGGGCTGAAGGCAGACACTTAACTGACCGAGCCACACAGGTGCCCCTCAATGAATCTATTTCTTATTTGGTGGTTCTCTAGCTCAAAGCACTTATGGGGAAATTTGCATTTGTTCCTTGAATTATGTTTTATTCTAGGGTACATTATTTTCTGCATGCTATCAAACTCCTGGCATGCTATCCAACACCTTAATTTCATTATTTAGCTATGCAGTGTTTGCATAGTAGCTCTCTTGTCTATTTTCATCTTGGTTCGGACCTTCTATTTGTGTTGACATGATGGAAGTGATACCTTGACCACCTTACATCTATCCCTGAGATGTTTTTCTGAGAAACTACAGTTTTTAATGGTATTTTATGTTCTATTCATTCAGTTGTTCTTAGCACCTGACAAAGGGAAAGAACTCAGGTGAGGCTGTGCCAGACTTTGTTAGAATATCTGGGCTCTACACTCTCTTCTGAGATTTTTGTCATTTCCTCTTCCAGGATTCTAGCTGATTGAAGGCATTGCCCTTGTCCATAAAAGGGACTGTAGATCTGCCCCTAAATCGAGTTTGCAGCCCAGGAACCAACCTTTCCATCAGAGACAGATCCATTGTTCCGTTTTTCTTTTTCTCTTATTTCTCCTCAGTAACCATTTCCTCTGTTATTCTTCAGAACGGCAAAGAATAGGATAGCCACTCAATTTGCATCTCTCTAGTTCCAAGAGTATTAATGAAAATTCTTGGAATTTAGTTATTCACTAGTTACTTCTAAAGGGTGATAGTGGTATTTGGATCATTGTCATGCTGTACTATTCTGTTCAGATGCAGAATCTTTCCTTTATTTTTTTCCAAAAAGTAAAGGCAAAGCAAGTTGCCACTTGCTTTTTAGCCATGCTCCTTTTTAGCCTTGTTTGGTTGCTCTTGATAAAAGAACATCTCCACATGTTAGTATGCTTTTGTTTTTTGTTTGTTTGTTTTAAAGATTTTTTTAATTTATTTGACAGAGAGAGATACAGCAAGAGAGGGAACACAAGCAGGGGGAGTGGGAGAGGGAGAAGCAGGCTCCCGCCGAGCAGGGAGCCCAATGCGGGGCTTGATCCCAGGACCCTGGGATCATGACCTGAGCCGAAGGCAGACACTTAAAGAATGAGCCACCCAGGTTCCCCTGCCTTTTTTTAATGCATTAGAAATTGGGGGGAAAGATTCCTAACCCAAAGTTCCAAGTGCAAATGTAACTTTATAGGAAATCGCTTACTGAGCTCTCAGATGTAAGTGAATATCAGGGTTGAAAGCTCTGGGGATCAAAGCAACCCCCTTTGTGGTAGGTCTCACTTGTGGGATCATTCACAAAGTCCTGTGGGAAAGGCCTATCAATCTGAGTGCTAGGAAGGATGGAGGTGGGGCTCATAGTAGGGGTTAGAATCATCTTCTCAGATTTGGAGCTTAAGGAACGATGTCTAAGAAACCATGTCCCTGTTAGATGGGAAGGTTGAATGCAAGCACAAAGGGGAAATGCCTCAGGCTAGGAAGCAAACACTTCGGGTTGGGGGGAGGTCCAGGATAGGCTGAATCAGGCTTTACCTCACAAAGGGAAACTGTTTCCACAGAAACATTGAACAAGGTCGGTCAGCTCTAGAACTGAGCTAACTAGAATCAGAACCTTCAGTCTTTGGAGACCAGACCATACCTATAATACTTGATTTGTTTTTGTCTTTGTTCACTTCCTTTTAGTTTTTCATCAGCATTTTAATAAAGTCTTTAGAAAAATTCCAGTATGACTCCAATTTGCCAGGGAACAAAAGGAAGGATTTGTTTCTATGGTTGGCCTGTTTTCAGGCACTGTTTGTGTGGAGAACATGGTGGGGATGGCACTAGAACACTGTTTCTGTTGGAGTATGTATGGGGATGACCAAGGGGTCAAAAGAGGGAAATCTATGGGAAACATGAAACCAAAGGAAACCAGCTAGGCCTTTCAATTCAGCCTCTCCCTACTCTCTATCCTCTCAAAGGGGAGTCTCATTTGAGGGCAAAGCTGAGACCTTTGGGTTTGGTTTTAGTTAGGAGGACCAATTTCCTTACAGATAGTAACATTCTTTTAGGCTCTAGAAACCAGACAGCAGTAATTCTTACAGTCTTCATACAAATAGAAATCTTGGCTTTACAGGGCATTTTCCTAGTAATTCAAAACCTGTACTTATTCTGTCTATACAGTTTCAATTTAGGGTACTATAAGCCTTATTTCCAGGTTCACGAATTCAACTCAGCATGAATTTTAATGTTCCAAAATTTCTTCAGTTGGGGAGGAAAACTAAGGGAAGTCTCCAGACCAAAGCAATTCTTCCTTAAGACACAAATTAAGCAATTTATAAATTAAAATCTTAAAACACTAAGACTAGCCATGACTATTGAGCAGAGTCTGATTAGCTAATTTACAGCTTATTCACAGCACAAATGTGCTACATAAATCATGCAAAAAGTGAGGGGGGAGGGGGACACATGCTTTTCCAAATTTTTAAACTGTTTTAATCCACTCTTCACATTTCTGATAAAGCAAATTAATTCAAGTGCATTTAAATTGGATTTCACCAAAACCATCAAGAGCCCTTAAAAATATCTTCCCACCAACACTAAACAGCAACTTTAGAGATGAAAATTTCAGCCTGCCAGAGTGGCACAACCAAAAGGAAATATGGCGGCAGTGGCATGTGTAGGGCATCAGCCTCTGGGCTTGGAATGGCTCACCATCATCCAAAGACTTTGATCTCTGTTTGCCCCTCTGTCTGGAGATGTGGGGAAAATGATTGTCAGAGAAGCTGATAAGCAGTTGAATGAGAAAGAGGGAGAGGAAAACTGGCAAGAGGATTTGGCCCCATGCCCGCAGCCAGCACATAGCTCCTCCAGCCTGGATTCCGCCAGTTCCAGGCCAGTCGGGCAGCGGTGGGCACCAGGTATCAGGTTGGACAGGCAGACCCTGACGGGGCTGTGACCTGACCAAATCACAGCACCTTCTTAGGTAGCCCCTTCTGAGCCCTGGACCCCAGCATAATTCGCAGAACTTTAGAACTTGCCGTGTTCCAGCCAGAATTCGGAATGTTGGTAATGCAATCCTGGCCTACCAAGGCTCAGGCTTCCTAGATCCCTGACCACTAGGTTAAGTTCACACACTGGACTTGATAGATCCCTGCTACCCCATTGTTTTTGGAGCAAGGCCTGGATTTTAATGTCCACCTCTCAAGAGCATGGAAAACAATTGTACCTTTCTGTGCTGTTTTCCTCAGATATAAATGAAGCTACAACCACCGACCCCATCCCAGGGGGTTTGGTGTGCTGCAGATAGTGAAACTGACAGCTCTGTAAATCCTTGATCTTCTCCTTGGCTGTTCCGTGGGCCTGAGGCATGCTTTGATGTAGTTTCCCAAAGTATGGTGTATTTTAAGTGGTATGCAAATGGATATCTTTTACTTTCATAGTTGTGAATTTATTTATTAAAGATTTATTTATTTTAGAGATAGTGCAAGGGGGAGGGACAGAGGGAGAGGGAGAGAGAAACTTAAGCAGAATCTGTGCTGATCATGGAGCAAGACATGGGTCTCCATCTCAACNGTGTCAAGTAAATAAATAAATTCTTTAAAAAAAAAAAGATTTATTTATTTTAGAGATAGTGCAAGGGGGAGGGACAGAGGGAGAGGAAGAGAGAAACTTAAGCAGAATCTGTGCTGATCATGGAGCAAGACATGGGTCTCCATCTCAACCCTGAGATCACTACCTGAGCAGAGACCTGAGGCCAAACCAATAGTGAGTGGCTTAACTGCGTGCTCTGCCCAAGGGCCCCTGTGAATTTATTTTTAATGTATATTGGATAACTATAACTAGTGGGTATAGTGATATAATGGCAACAACATAAACTTTTAAAATAAATTTATGTTAAAATGCCAAGTTTCATAAATATAAGTAATAGTACAAAATTTAAAGGATATGACAAAATTGTTAAGGTTGTTCCAGCATGACTGGAATTTGAGCAATATCATCCCCATGAGGGGGCGGGGGGAAAGGATGGGGCATGGAAACTTGTGCTTCACTGGGTCCTATCTTGCTTTGTTTTTCTTTTTCTTTTTTTTTTTAAGATTTATTTATTTATTTGACACACAGAGAGAGAGAGAGAGATCACAAGTAGGCAGAGAGGCAGGCAGAGAGAGAGGAGGAAGCAGGCTCCCCACTGAACAGGGAACCCCATGCGGGCCTCAATCCCAGGACCCTAAAATCATGACCTGAGCTGAAGGCAGAGGCTTTAACCCACTGAGCCACCCAGGCGCCTGCTTTGTTTTTCAGAAATGAATGATGGAGTCATCCCAAGGCCTGGCATATTGATCTAAACCGCACCCTGAGGACTATGATCTAGTACTGACTATAAAGATGGAGATGGGCAAGATGTAAGCAGACTTTCAGGCCTTTTCCTTGCCTATCTGGAATGCAGAGGACAGACAAACCAAGAGTTATTAGCTATAATATGAAAAACGCTCTTAAAAAAGAAAAAGAAAAATGCTCTTATAAACTGACAAGAAAAGGACAAAAAAGAAAAAAAATGGGAAAATGGAAGAAAGATAAAGACATTATGTATAAAAAGGCAAATACAAGTAGTCAATGAATGTGTGAAAAAATATTTCAAAATATGCTAGTACTAGGAAATTGTAAATTGGAGTAATAATGAGCTAGCACTTTGTATCCATCAGGTTGGCAAAAATATTAAAACATAGTTAATACATACTGCTGGTGAAGATACGGAGAAAAGTACCATTTTTTACTTTTTGGTGGAACTGTGATTGTTATAATGCCTATGGAAAGCAACCTGGCAACAGCAATTAAAACTAAAAATACATATATTCTTTATGTGCATGTTTTTGTTTTGGAATCTGCCCCTCACCACTGCTCAGTTTTCATGGCATGAATGGGGCCCCAAAACCTATCCTGGAAGTGGAGCATGAAAACTAGACCTGAAAAAATCAGAACATGGTATTTCCTTAGCCACCATGTGGCTACATGTACCCCATGCTGGTCCAATCCAAGTTAATCTCAGGGCTTTTGCTAGAAATGCTAGGACAAAGGCATTTATCTTTCTCTAGATTCAAATTTGAAAGGATTTGATCCCCATAGCTGCTAAAAGCCATCTGGAAACTATGTAATATGTGGCTGTGAAAATGATCAGTTTAGAGTATATGTGACTAATGGCCTCAGCTGTTGTCCCTCAAATGTTCCATCATATTCGTACCAAATCCACGCTTCCTACAGGCTGCTCTCAGCCAAGACTAAATGTGGTAAGAACACTAGTCCAGAATGCCTCTAATGGAAGCTTTTGACGTGAGGATTCCCCTTCAACCTGGTTGAAACTTTCTTAGAACTAGGCTGTACTCTGAAATCCTCCCAAACAAATTTCCATTCCTTCGCCTTGCCTTTACAGGTGTCATCCCTGTATCACTGTTTGAAGGTTCTCTTCACCTTCACTAGCTCCCTTTCTGTTACCTTTCCCAACTGTTTCCCCAATAAACCTCTTGTCCTTCTAATTGCATCTTGGCAGCTGATCTTTGAAGGATACAAATTAACACAAATACTACTAGAAGTCTCCAGAGAAAGCAAATGGTAAGGTAAAGCTTTGAACCTGGTTCAGTTACTATCCAATGGGTAAAAATGATGCCATCTTCAGCAGTATGTGGAGTATGAAGAGTCCCTGGGAAGAGATGACAGCTGAATTGCTAAAAAATTCACTGGTGGTAAAATATTTTCCATCTAGGAAAATGATCCAGTGGAGTGGAATGTCCTGGCAGGTATAATGATTCAATCATTTGAAAGATGTAGGGGAGTGGGTGCCTATAAGGACAGCAGAATCGGTTGGTTATAGAGTTGTATTGATGCCCTACAGAGGGGTAATGAGAAATCAAGGGCTACTGACTAGCAGTAAAAGACTAAGTGTGAAAGCCAGAGGATCTCTTTGGTAGCCTTTATCCCCTGTAGTGGGAATGGACATGAGCTAAGCACCAGACTGATGACCTGATACTGACAGAGTTCCCGAGACATTTATGTGTCGAGCCAGGCAGGTCTCATGTGAAGGTCAGAATTCTGGCTGGGAAAGCTTGGCTGAAACATGGCTTCTGTGTTTAAGTACCACTACCTGGCTTCTTTTACTTTGGGAACCTCATTAATTCCAAGGATATCAATGAGCCCAGTTCTGTGACTGTTTCTATTGTCAGTTTTGGTTTTTGGAGCAGAGATACTGAATGCGTAGTAATGCAGTTCTCTTTTTACCACCATATTCCTGATGGCCTTGGTAAATGGATGGATCCTCCAATGTCAGAGCTTGTGGAGGTGGACTACCCATATGCTGGGAGTCCCTACTATCCCTTCTCCTGGCTGATAGGCCAAAAGCTAGAATTAAACTCAGTAGAATCCAGATGAGGACACACGGTATCTGATAAGGAGGAAAAAAAATTATATTCCATAGTATCTTTAGCTTGTATTGGCAGAAGTCAATGAGTACCACTGATACTGAATTTTGAAGATGCTCATCAAGGTGCTGGAATGTTAAACTGGATAAGTAAGATTTCATTGATTTGGAGATACTTTCACCAGACATGGGATTTAATACCCTCGCAAGACCCCAGGGGATGGGGCAAATTCATTGTTTGGATGACTTTTAGAAGCCTAAAGAAAGTGAAGTCCACCCTGGAAGAAAGTGGTAATGCCAGAGTTGCCTACACAGAAGGAAGAGGAAGGAATAGAAAGGTTGAGAGAATTAAGCTTACTGAAGTAGGTGCATTATGTGAGGCCAGAAAAACAGCCAGATGATTATGTTCTAGGAGAGGGTCCAGAGAAAATATCAAGGCCATCAGAAACATGCTGCTAAGAGGGCACTAGTGTTTAGTGATGGCTCTCCAATGCAGGCCAAGACTGATAGTAGAAGCAGTCATGGAGCTGGGCTTGCTTATAACCAATGGGAATGATGGAGCTCCCAAAGTAATAGTGGTCAAGTGGTGGTACTTAAACACAAGAATTCAGAAGTCCACAATAATCAAAACAACAGCCAAAGTCAAAGGATCAGTGAATGGGGGCTTGAATCACAGGAGATGGTTAAAAGAACATGGCATTCCTTGGGGGTAGAATAGAGAGGGCATTAAGCAAGGGTGCTGCTTAACATCCACAATCAGAAAAGGGCAGGAATAGAAGAGCAGGAGGCTGAGGGCATAGCCCCAGTAAAAAGTCACAATCCCTTGCTCAGCTTCCAAATTGAGCCAATTTTCAAATCTAGAACTCACTGACTGAAGAAGTGTCCAGGTTCTAGAAGAGACTCCACAAACAACTGCATCAAAAATATGCTATAATGATTCTCCTAGTCCTTCCCCATTCACTACAATTATTTACCAGAGTAACTGTAAAGTGGAAAGAGAGGAATACCTGAGATTTTGAGGACTTTTATACACAGGGCCTGAGTTGACATTGATTCATGGAGACCCAAATCATCACCATGTCTAATTCTGTCTTGGCATCTGCTTCTCAAAAGACTCTACTTCATAAGGGAACAGCCAGCATGAGAATGGAGTCATTTCAGAAGAAACAGGATTCTGTTGATCCATTTGGACACTAGATCAGACAGACCCTAGAGTCAATTTGTTCTATTATCTGACTCAGTAATTCCCCTTTTGCTTAAGCCAGTTTGACTTGTGTTTTCTTATGTCTCTTGAGCATTCCTTCCTTGAAAGCAACATATTAAGATTCCTCAGAGGAAGGAAAAATGATGATAACAGATGTGATTATTGTTCTTAAACAAGGTCCCTGTGCTCTTTCTTAGAATTGATCTGAATATCTGCAATGAGGAAGGGAAATACGTAAGTCTACAAATCCCATGTATAAAGATCCTTTGTTCATAAATCAAGCTTGCTATCTTGCTCTTTCTATCCATATTTACATTTCCATATAAGTATGTATACATATATACACATACTACAAAATGAACAAAAATTATCTGTTTTTCCAAATAAATAAAAGATAAGGGGAAACTTTTTTGATATTGTCCGAAATTAAGAACAGAAGATTGTGATGGTTGTCTGTTACAGAAAACCCATAATTTTCAGGGCAGAACAGCAGAAGAGATCAGGATGCTACCTCCCTCAGAGTGTCACTCTGTTGTCCCTAACTATAAGCCTCCACTTGCCCAAACGTACACCTCACCAGCTCTGAGTCCCTGAATCTGTTCAGATAATTGCAACATCCCACTTCAAAAAGAGAGTAGAGAAAGTGATGTTACCACTCATCATGCCTGAAAACTTTGCACTGACCTCAGTATCTGGGTGCGTTATGAATGAGGTTTCATTGCTTCATCTTGCCCAGAGAGTACCATTTGCCAAGAGATGTAGCCCCAACTCTGAGTGATTTAGAATCAGCAATCTCACACACTCCTGACATAACAGTTGTCCCTTTTTCATCACCCTCCCCAACCAATCTTAGCTGATGACTTTGTTTACTATCTCAGACAAAATGGAACCAGTCAAGAGGAAATTTAGACTCCACCTCCACATTTACTCCAGTGCCTCCACTCTTACTCTGTTTTTCTGCCTGTTACTATAGAGGAATTATTTATACTCCTATTCAAAACTAAACCTACCCCAAGGGCACTAGATCTCACTTTCTATATCTCTTCAACAGCGTTGCTCCAACAAAATTCCTCTTCTTCTCCTCTTCATCCATGTGCTGCTGACTCCTAAGTTTATATCTCCAGCTTGAACTTCTTCCCTAAACTCCAGTCAAATACATCAAAATACCTATTCAACATCTTCAAACAATGGCAAACAAACATTTCATCTCTACATGTTCAAAACTTATGATCTTTCTCCCAAAAAAATCAACCCAAGGAGGTCCACATCAAGACACATAGTAGGGGCACCTGGGTAATTCGGTCATTTGGGTGTCTGCCTTTAGCTCAAGTCATGATCTCAGGGTCCTGGGATCAGGCCCCACATCAGGCTCCCTGCTTGGCAGGGAGTCTGCTTCTCCCTCTGTCCCTTCCCCTTTTCATGCTCTCTCTCTCTCTCTCTCTAGTTTGCTCTCTCTCAAATAAATGGATAAAATCTTAAAAAAAAAAAGACGTGTAGTAGTTAGATGACAAAAAGTAGTGATAAAGAAAAAAAATTTAAAAGCAGCAAGATAAAATAAAGCAGTTACAAACAAGGGAAACCCCATAAGGCTATCTGCTGATTTTTCAGCAGAAATTTTGTAGGCCAGAAGAGAATGGCATGACATATTCAAAGTGCTGAAAGGAAAAAAAAATCTGCAGCAAAGAAAACTCTATCTAGCAAGTCTATCATTCAGAATTGAAGAAATAAAGAGTTTCCCAGACAAACCAAAAATAAAGCAATTCATGACAACTAAACCAACCCTGCATGACTCTTAGAGTCGAAAGCAAAGAACATAAGCAAGAGTAATAAAAGTATTAAACTGGGGCACCTGGTTGGCTCAGTGGGTTAAGCCTCTGCCTTCGGCTCAGGTCATGATCCCAGGGTCCTGGGATTGGGCCCCAAATCAGGCTCTACTCAGCAGGGAGCCTGCTTTCCCCCCCAACATTGCCTGCCTCTCTATCTACTTGTGATCTCTCTTTCTGTCAAATAAAAAAAAGCATTAAACACAAAGGCAGTAAAAATAAGTGTATCTATAAAAATTAGTCATGGGACTCAAAAAATAAAAGGATATAAAGTATGACATTGTATAACTAAAACGTGAGGAGGAGAGGAGTAAAGAATGGGTTCAAACTTTAACAACCATCAACCTAATATAGACTGTTATATACTAAGATGTTATATACAAACCAAACGGTAACCATAAAACCAGTAATAGATATGCAAAAAAATAAAGAGAAAGGAATCCAAGTATATCACTAAAGAAAGCCAACTAATCATGAAAGAAGAGACCAAGATAAGAAAGGGCAGAGAAAAACTACAAAAACAACCATAAAACAAGTAACAAAATGGCAATAAATACCTATCAATAATTACTTTCTTTTTTTTTTNTTATTTGACACAGAGAGAGAGAGATCACAAGTAGGCAGAGAGGCAGGCAGAGAGAGAAGGAAGCAGGCTCCCTGCCAAGCAGAGAGCCCAATGCGGGCCTCGATCCCAGGACCCTGAGATCATGACCTGAGCCAAAGGCAGAGGCTTTAACCCACTGAGCCACCCAGGCGCCCAATAATTACTTTCAAAGTAAGTGGAATAAACACTCCAATCATAGGACATAGGTTAACAGAATGAGCAAGACCCATCCATATGCTGCCTACAAGAAACTCTTTTCAGACCTAAAGACACATGTAGATTGAAAGTGAAGGGATAGAGAAGCATTTATCATGCAAATGGCTGTGAAAAGAAACCTAGGGCAGCAAAACTTATACAGGGCAAAACAGACTTTAAAACAGAGACTATAACGAGAGAAAAGAAGGACACTATGTAGTCATTAAGGGGATAATCCGACAAGAAGATATAACAATTGTAAATATCTTTTTATTTAAATCCAATTAGCCAACATATAGCACATTATTGGTTTTTGATATAATGATTGAACTGTAAGCATTTATGCACCCAAAGTGGGAACACCCAGATACTCAAAGCAGTTAATAACAATTATAATGGAAATAATCAATAGTAATACAATAGTAGGGGACTTTTAACACGCCCACTTACATCAATGGACAGATCATCCAAACAGAAACTCAAGAAGGGAAGAGTGCCTTTGACACATTGGACCAGCCTGATTTAACAGAACATGCCATTCTTTTTTTTCTTTTTTTTTAAGATTTTATTTATTTACTTGGGAGGGGGACATGAGCAGGTGGGGCTGGGCAGAGGGAGAGGGAGAAACACACACCCTGCTGAGCAGGGAACCCAGTGTGGAGCTCAATTCCAGGACCCTGAGATCATGACCTGAGCTGAAGAATGATGTTTAACCAATGGAGCCACTCAGGTGCCCTTAGAACATCCTAAATTGGCAGAAAACACATTCTTTTCAAGTGCCCATGGAACATTTTCCAGAATACATCATCTTTCAGGCCATAAAACAGGTCTCAACAAACTAAAAAAGATCAAAGTCATGCGATGCATGTTTTCTGAGGGAACGGTACAAAACTAGAAATCAATCACAAGAAAAATGTGAAAAGAGCATAAATACATGGAGGTTAAATAATATGCTACTAAACAATGAATGGGTCAACCAAGAAATCAAAGAGGAAATAAAAAAATACAAGGAAACAAATGAAAATGAAAAACATAATGTTCAAAAATCTTTGGGATGTAGCAAATGCTGTTCTAAAAGGGAAGTTTAGAACAATACAGGCCTACCACAAGAAGAAAGAAAAATCTCAAATAAACGACTTAACCATACACCTAAAGGAGCTAGAAAAAGAAAAACATACAAAACCCCAAACCAGAAGAAGGAAGAAAATAATAAAGATTAGAACAGAATAAATGAAATAGAAACTAAAGAAAAAAAAAAAGAACAGGTCAATGAAGCCAGGAGCTGGTTTTTTGAAGAAATCAGTAAAATTGTAAAACCTTTAGCCAGACTCATGAAAGAAAGAAAGAAAGAAAGAAAGAAAGAAAGAAAGAAAGAAAGAAAGAAAGAAAGATAGAAAGAAAGAAATGAAAGAGGAGAAATAACAACTGACACCCCAGAAATATGAGGGATTACAAGAGAATATTATGAAAAATTATATGCCAACAATTGGACAACCTAGAAGAAATGGATAAATTCCTAGAAACATATATCCTCCCAAAATTAAATCAGGGAGAAATAGAAAATATGAACAGACCTATTACCAGCAATGAAACTGAATCAGTAACAAAAAAAGCTCCCAACAAAAAAAAAGCCAAGGGCCAGATGGCTTCACAGGTGAATTCCACCAAACATTTAAAGACAAGTTAATGCCTATTCTTCTCAACTATTTCAAAAAATAGAAAAGGAAGGAAAGCTTCCAAATTCATTCTCTAAGACATGCAGGTATTAAAACCAGATAAAGACATAACAAAAAAAGAGAAATAGAGGCCGATATCTCTGATGACCATGGATGTAAAAATCCTCAACAAAATATTAGCAAACCAAATCCAACAATATATTTTTAAAAAGTCATGTACCATGATCAAGTGGAATTGATTCCCAAGATGCAAAGGTGGTTCAGTATTTGCAAATCAATCAATGTGATATGTCACATCAATAAGAAAAAGGATTTTAAAAAATGATCATTTCATATGATGCAGAAAAAAAAACACTTGACAAAGTACAATATCCATTTATGATAAAAACCCTTAACAAAGTAGGTTTAGAGGGAACATATCTCAACATAATAAGGGCCATATATGAAAAACTCACAGCGAGCATCATAATGTCAAAAACTGAGAGCTTTCCCTCTAAGATCAGGACAAGACAAGAATGTCCACTCTTAACACTTTTATTCAACATAGTACTGGAAGTCCTAGCCATAGCAATCAGATAACAAAAAGGAATAAAATGCATCCAAATTGGTAAGCAAGGAATAAAACTTTCACTATTTGCAGAAGACAAGGGCTCCTGGGTGGCTCAGTGGGTTAAGCCCCTGCCTTCAGCTCAGGTCATGATCTCAGGGTCCTGGGATTGAGCCCTACATTGGGCTCTCTGCTCAGCAGGGACCCTGCATCCCCCTCACCGTCTGCTTACCTCTCTGCCTACTTGTGATCTTTCTCTCTCTCTCTCTCTCTGTCAAATAAATAAATAAATTCTTTATTTGTAGAAGACATTATACTCCATATAGAAAGCCCAAACACTCCACCAAAAATACTAAACCTGATAAATAAATTCAGTAAAGTNTCTTTATTTGTAGAAGACATTATACTCCATATAGAAAGCCCAAACACTCCACCAAAAATACTAAACCTGATAAATAAATTCAGTAAAGTTGCATGATACAAAATCAATGTATAGAAATCCATTGCACTTCTATACATTAATAATAGAACAACAGAAAGAAATTAAGAAAGCAATCCCATTTATAGTTGTACCAAAAAAGAATAAAATACCTAGAAATAAACTTAACCAGAGAGGTGAAAGATCTGTTTTCTGAAAACTATAAAATACTGATGAAAGAAATTGAAGGTGACACAAACAAATGGAAAGATATCCCATGCTCATGGATTGAAAGAGCAAACATTGTTAAAATGTCCATAATACCCAAAGCAATCTACAGATTTAATGCAATCCCTATCAAAATACCAACAGCATTTTCCCACAGAACTAGAACAAATAATCCTAAATCTGTATGCAACCACAAAAGACCCAGAACAGCCAACAAAATTTTGAAAAAGAAAAACAAAACTGGAGGTATCACAATTCCAGATTTCAATTTATACTACAAAGCTGTAGTGATCAAAAACAGTATAATCCTGGCACAAAAATAGACACATAGATCAATGGACTAGAATAGAAAGCCTAGAAACAAATCCATGATTATATGGTCAATTAATCTTGACAAAGGAGGCAAGAATATGTAATGAGAAAAAGTTTCTGAAACTGGACCACTTTCTTATACCAGACACAAAAATAAGCTCAAAATGGATTCAAGACCTAAATGTGAGACCTGAAACCATAAAAATCCTAGAAAAGAACACAGGTAGTAATTGCTCTGACGTTAGCCATAGTGACATTTTTCTATACAGGTCTCCTGAGGCAAGAGAAATACAAGCAAAAATGAACTGTTGGGACTACATCAAAATAAAAATCTTCTGCACAGTGAAGGCAACAACCAACAAAACTAAAAGACAACCTACTGAATGGGAGACGATGATTGCAAAGACATATCCAATAAAAAGTTAGTATCCAAAATATATCAAGAACTTACAAAACTCAACACCCAAAACCCCCCAAATAATCCAGTTAAAAATGGGCAGAAGACATGGACATTTCTCTAAGAAAAACATACGGATGGTCAACAGACACATGAAAAGATGCTCAACATCACTCATCATGAGGAAAATGCAAATTAAAACTACAATGAGAGATTACCTCACACCTGTCAGAATGGCTAAAATAAAAAACACAAGAAACAACAAGTGTTGGCAAGGATGTGGAGAAAAAGGGACCCTTTGGCACCGCTGGTGGGAATGCAAACTGGTGCAGCCACTGTGGAAAAAAGCATGGAAGTTCCTCAAAAAGTTAAAAATAGAACTACCCTATGATCCAGTAATCCCACTACTAAAGACAAAATACCCAACCAAAATATAAAAACACGAATTCAGAATGATACATGCACCCTTATGTTTATTGCAGAATTATTTACAACAGTCAAATTAATGAAAGCAGCTCAGTTGTCCATCAACTAATGAATAAAGAAGATGCAGTATATACGTGTATATATATATATAATATACTATACATATTATTCAGCCTTAAAAAAGAATGAAATCTTTCCATTTGCAATGACATGGATGGAATTAGACAGTGTAATGGTAAGTGGAAAAGGTCAGCCAGAGAAAGACAAATACCATATGATTTCACTTATATGTGGAATTTAAGAAACAAAANATGTATATATATATATATAATATAATATACATATTATTCAGCCTTAAAAAAGAATGAAATCTTTCCAGTTGCAATGACATGGATGGAATTAGACAGTGTAATGGTAAGTGAAAAAGGTCAGCCAGAGAAAGACAAATACCATATGGTTTCACTTATATGTGGAATTTAAGAAACAAAACAGATGAGCAAAGGAAAAAGAAGAGAGAAACAAACCAAGAAACAGACTCTTAACTATAGAGAACAAATGGAGAGTTACCAGAAAGAAGCGGGCGGAGGGGGATGGGTGAAATAGGTGAAGGGGATTAAAGCACCCTTATCATGATGAGCAATGAGCCATGTACAGAATTGTTGAATCACTATATCGTACACCCCAAACTAATATAACATTGTATGTTAACTACACTGGAATTAAAGTTCAAAACTTAATAAAAATAATAAATACATAATAAGTAGGAAGGAAGGAAGGAAGGAAGGAAGGAAGGAAGGAAGGAAGGAAGGAAGGAAGGAAGGAAGGAAGGAAGGAATTCAAGCTAGAGAACACCTCTATTCAGAACCTTCCACCTTACTCAGAGTAATACCCCAGCTTTTTACAAAAAGCTGATGCCTATGTGATCTGACACTTCCCCACCTTGCCTTTCTGGCATCATCTACTATTAGTGTCCTCTTGTGTGTTTAGGCTACAGCCGTGGTGGCCTCTTTGTTGTTCCTCAAATACATCAGACATGCTGTCATCTCAGAGCCTTTATGGTGGCGGGAACATACTTCCTTCAGATAGCCTATTCAGTGGTTAACTCCCCCGAGTCCTCCAAGTCTTTGCTTAAATGGCATCTTCTCCCTGAGGCTTAATCTGAACCACCTCAGAGAATATTGGAATCCACACCTGTTCATATCAGTGATCCCAAGCCCTTTACTATGCTCTATTGTTCCCAGGTATTGTGTTACCTATAATACTGTATAACTTATTATATTAATTGCTTTTTTCCTTTCTCCTGTCCACTAGAATATAAGCTCCACAGAGTAGGGATTTTTTCTCCTTTGTTTACTGATAAAACCCAAACATTACAATAATGCTTAGCACATAGTAGGTGCTCAATAAATACTTTTAAAAATTAAAGCTATATCCCCAAATCATTTATCACCTTAGTTCTGGTCTTATACTGCAAGTTCCTTCTAGAAATCTCTACCTGAATGTCCTTCAGATGACTTAAACTCAGTATGCCCAAAGTCAGAGTAATTTTCCAGTAGGGCCAAGGACAGGCCACCCCAGAATGAAAGATTGGCATGAAGATTATTCTGAACTGAAGGCAATCAACAATCAAGACCCTACAGGCTCAAGAGNGGCCACTTTGGCATGAAGATTATTCTGAACTGAAGGCAATCAACAATCAAGACCCTACAGGCTCAAGAGAAATTTTGCCTCTCCCTTAACTACATAGAAGAATCTAAACTGGGGAGTCTCTCCCAGAAAAAAGATAACTTAAACTCAGTATGCCCAAAGTCAGAGTAATTTTCCAGTAGGGCCAAGGACAGGCCACCCCAGAATGGGCCACTTTGGCATGAAGATTATTCTGAACTGAAGGCAATCAACAATCAAGACCCTACAGGCTCAAGAGAAATTTTGCCTCTCCCTTAACTACATAGAAGAATCTAAACTGGGGAGTCTCTCCCAGAATAAGGGTTAATAGCAGGGATAAATTTTATCTGAGTCACGCATTTGTATGGCAGAGCAATAACCTAATTATGAAACATGTGCTCTTCTTATTACTCTGTGAAGTGCATTTCTTTCCTCTGAAGTCCCAGACCCTTACCCACTTCTCCTTAGTTAAGGATGACATATATAGCTCATTTTGCCTGACTGTCTTTGGAACTTCCATGTCTGTGTGAATTCCTTGGGCATACACTATTACATTTGATTTTCTCCTGTTAATCTTTTTCATGTCAATTTGATTCCTAGTCCAGCTAGAACAACCCTTGAAGGGGACAGGAATTCTTGTTCCCTGAAATTCTCTATCAAATTCGTTCTTCCTCCTGTTTTCTGAATTTGATTTATAGCATTAATATCCATCAGTTTTGGAACAAATTCCTAGACCTTTCCTAATGCTACAGGCATTAATTGTATTAATTATGATCCTTTAGTCACACACACACACACACACACACACACACACTTTTTTTCATTGCCTCAGCCTCTTGCATTAGTCTTTTGTGGATTATTGTCTGTTTGTCAGTACATAAGAATTTCATTTCTTGTGCACATGCAAAATTTGTTTTCTTTCTCCTTTGCATTTTTTCCAAATCATCTTTACTCTTGCCTTTATCAAAAGGAAATGTGTGCCAATTAAAATAGTTTTTTCAACTCTTTCATAGCTTTTGCAGTTATCAGGTAGATAGAAGTAATGTTTGTATAACATTTTAAAAATAGAGAAACATAGCTCTTTTAGGTTTTGGGTATCAATTTCAATGTATAGATAGTGAGGGGAGGATAGTCCCCCAACATCAACAAACAATGCTCTGGACACCAGCTAGGTTTCTACAATTCAGTTTAATTCTGATACTATCTACCCAGAGAGAGCATCAGATTCCACAGGTTCAGGGTTCAGTCCTACAAGTCCTACAGTCCTACAAACTTCAGATACCAATCACAAACTCGGATTATCACCTGTGCCTCTAACAAACCAGCTGTAAATCGGAGGTTCCCATGACCTCCCTCTTGAGTTTGATTAACTTGCTAGAGCAGCTCACAGATTTCAGAGACACACTTTACTTACTAGGCCGCTTGGGATGTAAGTCAGGAACAGCAGAAGGAAGAGATGCACAGCTCATGGTATGGAGAAAGAACACAGAACTTCTGTGCCCTCCCCAGGCATGCTTCTCTCTCCAGATCTCCATATGTTCACTAACCTGGGAGCGCTTTGAATCCAGCCAGTCCTTTTGAGTTTTTACGAAGGCTTCATTGACATAGGCATGACTCATTAAACTTTGGCCATTGGCGATTGATTCAAACCTCCAGCCCATTTCCTTTCCCTAGAGGTGGGGGTAGGGGGAAAGAGAAGTGAAATATTCAACCAACCCTCTCATCACAGGGTTGGTTCTCCTGGCTACCAGGCCCCCAACCTAGGTGCATTCTAAAAGTCACCTCATTAACATAGCAAAAGACAACTTTATTGCTCTCCTCACTTAGGAAATTCCAAGGGTTTCAGGGAGCTCTGAGCCAAAAATATGGATGAAGACCAAATATATATATATTATAAATCACAGTATCACAATGGCCAACAGGCTCAAAAAAGAACAATACACAGCCCTAAATGACTGATATGATTGCTAATGCCACCTACTGGTGGCAACAGAAACATGTTTTTAGCTGGGATAACAACTTTGCTCAGATTTACCAAAGTATATATGTGGAACATTTAAAGGTAAAGGAACCTCCGTATTAACTTTCTTGACTTTCTGTATTCCTTCTTTCTGTGTCCGTCAAGACTCCAGCCAGAGGGTTAAATGAAGAGAGGTCAAGTGGGGGACTGAACAGTGACGCATAGACAGGAATAACAAGAACAAAGGACGGTGGAGCACCTAGGGCCCATCACCAAAGGGAAGCTCTTACCAGTCCTGGAACTGAAGGGGCAAAGTGGGGCCAGAAAGGCCACAGTCTGGAGATAACTGGAGAGGTACTGGCTGATAAAAGCTGCCGTCGTGAAGTCGGGGGAAACATAGTTTGGCTGAGGGAGCAGAGGGAAAAAATACCCCAACCTCTCTCTTCTACTATCTATCTTCCCAAAGCCAGAGGGACCAAGAAACTCGGGTAAGGCAATCTGTAGAGTTCACAGCAGGGAAGAGGAGAGTGGAGAATGGATTTGGAAGGTGAGCTGGTAATAACCAGCATACCTTCATTCACAAAATGAAATGACCTCTTATTTGATTTATAAATCTGTGTGCGCATGTGTACGTGTCTGTGTCTATGTATGTATATAAAATCACCTTTATTATGGATACTTATTTTATGTATTTTGCTCTCTATATTTATCCCAGATTGAGTTCTTACATATCTCCTTCATGGTGGTAAGTATGCCAGTACCTATATATATATATATATATATATATATATATATATATATATATATATATAGGAGGAACTCAGAAATAAACATTTTTAAAAATAAATGAATGAATGAATGAATACTTATTTGTCCACTGGCTTAAAAATCTTGCTGTGGGTAAAAAGGGCAAATGTATACGGTATTTTATCTTATATCTTAATGCCCCATGAATTTCCTCTGGTTCCTGAATACAGTAAGGCAAACACGATAGTTTTTTTTGATCCCCAGCTATAAGTTTATGTGAGCAATAAATTTAAATAGCAGATCCTAAGAGAGTTTCTCCCATGGATTGGATTTTAAAAATAAAATTTTCAGCATATTTAAAAATAAGACTAGCTCCCTTGTCTTTGCTTCTAGATTTAAAAATCCACAATTTTAAATGGAAGTGATGAATTGTTTATTTCCGAAAGAAACACTAAAGTCAGTCCTTAAAGCATTCAAGTGAAGTCTCAAAGCTGAACTTTAATACCTAAACAGCCTGTTGAAGGCCAGCAGATGAAAAATCTCCAGGGTACTATGGATTAATTAGTGAGCACTATGAAAGCCAACTTCAATACACAGAAATTATGTTTATGGTGACTGATACTCCTTTGGTCTAACCATTATGTCTGTCAATCTCTGAGCTGCGGAAGTTGCCTGAAATGACATTTAAGACAAATATGCAAGTGTACTCATCACTTGCTATCTAATTACTACAGTTGGCTTAATGACTGGGTTGCATCAATTTTTCAGTAGTACTACAACAGTAGAGTAGAGAGTTCTCCAAATGTCATATTCCCTTTTATATGGCCAACCAGGGGCAAGACAGCATGGTGGAGACTGTTTTCTTGTATTCTGTTGTTATAGAAAAGGAATGTTTATAAGCTATTAGACATTTTTAAGGGCACATATCACATGAAAGAGGCATTTTTTTAAAAGATTTTATTTATCTATTTGACACAGACAGCGAGAGAGCAGAGGGAGAGGGAGAAGCAGGCTCCCCACTGAGCAGGGAGTCAGACTTGGGGCTTCATTCCAGGACTCCGGAATCATGACCTGAGCCAAACACAGATGCTTAACCAACTGAGCCACATAGGTGCTCCAAAAGGGACATTTTGAGAGGAAAACGTACATTCTGGTTGGTTATTGTTATTAAGTGCATTGTTCAGCAAATGTTCCGCTATATTGAGTTTCAGGCATCAGTTGAATTATATTACGGTGAAATTTGTGATTAAGGTAAGCTAACTCAAAATGACAAGCCAAGGGCTTCTAAAACCCACATTTCAATGAAATCTGGCAGCACAAAAACAGCTGCTCTAAGTCTGCTCCTCTAATATTTCAAAGGAAGAATAGCAACGGATTTCTGATACCATATGTGCCAACTGCAGAAATTCTAGAACAGCCTGAGAGACCTGGGTGAAAGGTCACACTCTACCTTATACAGATGGCATGTTTAATTATTAAAAAGCAGTTTTTTTTGTTTTTTTTTGTTTTTTAAAGATTTTTATTTATTTCACAGAGGGAGAGAGATCACAAGGAGGCAGAGAGGCAGGCAGAGAGAGAGAGAGGGGGAAGCAGGCTCCCCGCCGAGCAGGGAGCCCGATGTGGGCCTCGATCCCAGGACCCTGAGATCATGACCTGAGCCGAAAGCAGAGGCTTTAACCCACTGAGCCACCCAGGCGCCCTAAAAAGCAGTTTTAATCATTTAGTCATTCCAGATCCTAAAGTGAAAACTCTCCTCAGATATCTTGAAGCTTGTTGCAACCTAAACTCTGCTGTCGAACTTCTATAGAACCAGTAAATAGCATATGTGATTTCATATTCTAACTTGATTTACATTTTCATGTGAGTTAATTTTGTTTTGCAGGCTCTGAAAGGCATTTTGTGGGGGAAAAAAAATTGAAGGTCACGTCTTTGGCAGAGAATTTGTCTACCCCTTGCAGGAAAATTAAATCTAAATCCTTGCTTCAGACTTACATCAGATTCAAACTCCTCAGGAGGATGGCTAAGTGGCCCCTTTTTTCAGCGGAACTGTTTGCAGCTCTGCTGGAAAATTGTGCATCTAGCTTCAAAAAGTTTTTCATGAAAATCCCCTTAGCTTTTGTTCATTACAAAAATAAACAACCCCAGCAAAGTGTCTGGTATGTAATTTTCAGTAAATGTTAGACCCTCCTTTCATCCTCTCAGCAAATGCATGCATGCACACATTCAAACACATACACACTGGAATTCAAATTTATGTAATTTGGCAAGAATCGTGGAATAAAATCAAGGATAATGCCACCAATCAAAGGACAAAATCAAATACAAAACAAAGAACAAAATCAAATGCAAATCTTGGAATTAGAATGTCTGTTAAAGTAAGAAAATTCTACTATTGCTGAGCCAATAATAATAGCAACTATTTATTGATAACTTTTATGTCAGGCACTGTGCTAAGCTCTTTACAGGTTGATGCTCACAACAGTTCAGATGGAAAAGTGCTATAATTACCTCAATTTTACAAATGAGGAGACTGAGGTACAGAGAGGTTAAGAGAGCTGTGAGTTCATATAGCCTGTTAATGGAGCCAGAATGCTAAATCAGGTCACTAAAATTTCAAAACCCATGATTGTGTCAATACCCTTCAGCTAAAGATCACTAGGGACATATCTTAAGTTGAACACAGTGGGTGTATTTCTTAGAACAGAGCAGGAAGGTGCACAACATGGGAAAATGTAGGGTATCTCAGTAAGAGGGTGTTTGAAAGGAGTTATTAAAGGATTTGGCCTTGTGTTTGGGGAAGGGCTTAAGGAAGCAAGACTGTCCTCTGGATTGTATGCTCCCAGGAAAAGGGGGTGATACTATGATTGGGTATCTTAATAAATCTTACAAAGAGGGAGGGAAAACTGGAGAGCTATAAGTGATTAGCTATTAGCAACAACAGTCACTCAGATTAGCCAGTAGGGATATAGAGGGTCACCGGAAAGTAGGTAGAAGGTTCAGGATTTGAACTGTGGTGGTCTACTTTGGAGTTTGTACATTTACCTGCTTTATCGGCAAAGGCAAGGGGAGCAGCAAGAGAAGCAAAACCAGGATGATGGGAGAGATGTTTTAGGGAGAAACCTCCTTGGTTATGCAGTGGAGCTGGGGCATCAAAGAGAGAGACAGGCCCCACAGAACCACCCTTGCCGGAGCTAGCTGACTGCTCTAACAATAGCCTGAAGTTAAAAAAAAAAAAAAAAAAAGTCCCTTAAGAGGATTTGCTTTCCTGGAAGCCATCTAGATCAGCCTACCCGTAAGTGTCCATCAAGCAGACTCTTCTCAGTTTTAAAAGCCTTAGCTCTGGGGCCCCTAAGTGGCTCAGTTGGTTAAGCATCTGACTCTTGATTTGGGCTCAGTCATGATCCTCGGGGATGGAGCCTCTGCACTCAGTGCAGAGTCTGCTTGTCCCTCTCCCTCTGCTCCTCCACCTGTTGGCGCCCGTGCTCTCTTTCTCTCTTTAAAATAAATAAAGAAAAATCTTTAAAAAAGGTTTAGGCCTGTTTTTCATGTGTGTGATAAGGCTACTTTCTTTCTTTCTTTCTTTCTTTTTTTAAGATTTATTGATTTACTTGACACAGAGAGAGAGAAATCACAAGTAGGCAGAGAGGCAGGTGGAGAGAGAGGAGGAAGCAGGCTCCCTGCAGAGCAGACAGCCCAATGCAGGGCTCGATCCCGGGACCCTGAGATCATGACCTGAGCCGAAGGCAGGGGCTTTAACCCACTGAGCCACCCAGGCGCCCCAAGGCTACTTTCTTCAAGAGGACTCAGGTCCATGCTGGTAGCCTGCTGTCCTCAGTGCACTTGATGGAGGCTTCCCTCCATACATTCTCAGGGCCACTTTCAGAGGCGGTATCCCCTTCTCGGGTCTGAGACACCTTTAGTGCCACTAACCAACAGGGTCTGCCAGGAAACTCTGGCACTGGACTTTTACAAAAGCATGTGGAGGAGGAATTAAGTGAATATCTATTGTGTCTGCCTGTACAGCAATTCTCCCCTTTACGTGGGTAAGAAAACCCTAATTTCCTTTGGTAAGTCGCCTTCCCTAGCACATACAGTCCTGGAAGGACATGGAAACGAAGATGCCCTCCTTGCCACCCTTTCCCAGTCCACCAGAAACACACACCAAGGAGGGGCCACACATCATGAGTCAGGCAAACAAGTCTCTCTCTTCCAGGAATCTGAGTCTTGAGTGGGGTAACACAGACAGGAATCTGTGTAGAGCTGACAAATGGCAGTTCTCTGCGGAGACTATCCACTCATTCCTAGTTGCCTGGATTCCCAGAACTGCCTTCATCCCTTTCCCTTCATCAACATTCCCTTTGATCTTCTGAGCTACCTAGAATATTTCCAATAACTTTTTGCTTAAGTTAGTCAGTTCCTATTGTTTGCATCCAAAGAGGCCTAACTGACACATAGAATTTATCTGATAATGTCTTCTCTTGAGCAGAGTTTTGGAAAAATGTCCTTTAACAATGTCAGTTCAAAATAATGAGAAAAGACATACAGTTAAAGCTCTGGCTTCCAGTTCACATGGAAACCAGAGTATGCTTTCCCAGGAGTCTTGCTGTACTAAGACTACTGGATCTTTTTGCCCAGTGCTGATAGGTGGTCAGAATAAATGGCTACAAAGATAATGGGTCTTTGACCTTGATTTTCATT
Source organism: Ailurus styani (assembly GCA_002007465.1). Classification (NCBI taxonomy): domain Eukaryota; kingdom Metazoa; phylum Chordata; class Mammalia; order Carnivora; family Ailuridae; genus Ailurus; species Ailurus styani. The sequence goes on from LNAC01000106.1 coordinate 2,600,031, forward strand.
ACCTGACTCTTTAACTTTTCTTCTCAATGGGAACAGATAATGTTGAATTCACATCTCCTCTCCAACTTGTTTTATTAAAAAACAACAACAAAAAAAAGAACGCCTTTGTTCCAATTTACAGAGAAATCTGATTAGGAGCTTCCTAAATCTAAACACTATTTCTCCAAAAGTCCACTGTTGTATAAAATCACAGATAATGTAAAATGGGATAATATGCTCTTCTTGAAATAGAAGTGATCCATTTGCTTGCAGTTCTTGAACCTTCCAGTGCTCCATTTGAAGTCACACCAAGCAATCCTCTGAGAATAAAGTCTTAGGGTAACAGAGCAAGAAAAGAAAATGGTGGGCACCTGGGTGGCTCAGTGGGTTAAAGCCTCTGCCTTCGGCTCAGGTCATGATCCCAGGGTCCTGGATCGAGGCCCACATCGGGCTCTCTGCTCAGCGGGGAGCCTGCTTCCTCCTCTCTCCTCTCTCTCTGCCTACTTGTAATCTCTCTCTCTCTCTCTGTGTCAAATAAATAAATAAAATCTTTAAAGAAAATGTATTAAAAAAAGAAAAGAAAATGGTTATAACTACACCTTTTGAAAAACATGCAGGATGGAGGAAAGAAGGCATTTCCTGAATACCTGCATTTGAACATATGCTTGAAAATACTGGAGAATGATTTTACTTTAAAAATCAGATATCCTGGGAGCTTTTTATTCTGTAAAGTAGCAGGTCACATTGAGACAAAATATCATTTAAAAATGCTTGCCTGTGCTTATTTTCAGATGACTGCCCACATAGAAAATCCAAGAGAATCTACAAGCTATTAAAACTAATAAACGAGGGGTGCCTGGGTAGCTCAGTCATTACGCATCTGTCTTCGCTCAGGTCATGATCCCAGGGTCCTGGGATCCAGCCCCGAATTGGGCTCCCTGTTCTGCGGGAAAGCCTGCTTCTCCCTCTCCCACTCCCCCTGCTGGTGTTCCCTCTTTGGCTGTATCTCTCTCTGTCAAACAAATAAATAAAATCTTAAAAAACAAACAAACTAATAAACAAGTTCACAAAGGTTCCTTGATCCCAAACCAACAGTGTTCTCATATACCAGTTATGACCAATTAGAAAATGTAATTGAAATGAAGATCCTATCCACAATATCACGAAAACTAAAGGCATAAATCTATTAGCTTTCAAACCAATATAAATCCCAAAACAACACTGAGCATAAAACAACAAATTGCAGAATGGTAGATACAAGATATTTATGGAAATGATAAAATTTACCTTTTTATATAAATACCAAAAAAATCTTGTGTTTAGAACATGTAAATGCAAAAGTACTATATACATATTTTTGGATTAATATACAAAATTTAGTTTTCTGATTTTACCTCTGGGTAGTGCAAGAAAAGAATAGGATTGGGAAAACACTGGGACTTTGTTGCTTGAGAAAATATCCAAAGCAAACACAGCAAAATGTTAAGGTGTATTGTAGGTGGGTTATTTTCCTCTTTAAAAGATCATCATTATTTATAACTTTATATTTCATAACAAAATGTTTAAAACACTACTGTAACTGTGAGGGACAGAACATTTTCCTTATTGTTCTCTTATGCCAAGTGGACAATTTGAGAATGAAATAAAAATCATTCTGAATGTGTGGGGTTTGTTGTTAGAAATGTGAAACTAGCAGTTAGCCAGCAGATAGAGTTATGCATAACTCGGAGCCTCTATGACCAGAGTCGCCGTTCTTTATTAAATAAACATCCTTCTACATTTCCCCTTATGGAGAAACTTCTCCCTCAAGCTTTTATACGACAGAGGTGGTAATACAGGCCCTGCACAAGGGGGAGGGAAAATGTCCTGAGTCTCGGTGCCAGTTTTACCACTACTTGATGACCCTGGAGAAGTTACGTTCTCTTGGGTTCATTTGTAAAACGTGGTTATTCAGTTTCCCTTTCTCGCTGGCTTGTTATGCAGAGAAATGAGATTATACATATACAAAACCATTTACTGTTACGGAAATATTAGAGGATTCTGTGTACACACTTTTCACTGATTTCTGGATTGAATTTCATGAAAATCCAAATATAGCTGTTAGGAAGTACAAAAACAAACACATTTTGGAGAAAAGGAATAGAGTCTGCCTAACATTAAAGGCTCACTATCAGGAAAATGATGATTTGCAAACTGGACATAATCGTGTGGATTATTTTTAGAAGAAAATGCACTGAACTGTTTGTTGTTGTAGTGCTTTTTTCCTAAGTTACTGGAGAACTTTATTTGAAAAATTTCATTTTTCTCTTATCAGACTAAGACATTAGATAGAAATTAAGAATGCCTTAGGTTATTTTTGTTGGGATAAGGCTAACCTCTGAAATTTAATTGGGAAAAGGATGTCAGCTATTTTCTTATTTTTATCCATATATGCAGAAAGGCAATGGTTAAAAGCAATAACTCAGTAGTTTCACTGGGTTTGAATCCAGATTTTGCCATTTACAATTGGATGTCAAATAATTTAACCTCTCTGCTTCAGGCTCTTCCTTAGTAAAATGGGGATGGTAATAGTACCTACCGTTAGGCTATTGGGCTTTTAGGGAAAACAACCATACCTCTCTCTACAGGTGAACCTAGGTTTTGTGGGGCCTGAAGCTTATATTTTTGAAGAATCTCTTTAAGTGCAAGAATTTGACATTATAAATACAAAGTAAGTTATGAGGTCACAGAAGGAGTCCTGAAGCTTTATTAACTTTTTGGTATACATACCTCTGCTTTCCTCCATTCTCCAGGTGAGGAACCAACTGAGAAAGTAGACATAAAAGTCACAGTTGGAAATCAAAACACAGTCAAGCAATCTCTTATTTACAATTCAAAATCCAAAAAGTTCTAAAAGCCAAAAGTGTTTTCATAATTCATTTGGCAGAAAAATCCAATTTCATCTGAACTCATTTGACACTAAAATCTGATCTGAATGGATGTGCTATGGTCTTAATTTATTCCACTCAGTGTGAATATTCATACCTTGTAGTGCAGAAATAATAATGTTTTATAATGGAGAGTTGTCCCAGAAACCATAAACGAGCCATACAACCTTTCTAAAATCTAAAAATTTCTAAAGTTTGAAACCCACCCACCCGGTCCCAGGAGCTTTAGATAAGGGGGTTGTGGACCGTGTCATATTTATTACCGACAAGGCTGAACTGAGGAATACATCAGAATCCCAGAAGTACAAGGGCAGAGCTCTCCAGAGTAAGCTTAGTACACAGAGGGCCAGAGAAACCTCCACCTTCTCAGTCAGGCAAACAAGCCTTCCTTCTCTCAAATGTACCAATTCTCCCAAACTTGTCCAGAGGAGGAAGTTACTAAGGGGGCAGATTTGAGAAGCCCAAAGAACTACTCCCAGATGCTTTCCTCTGAGGGAGTCAAGTGGAAACATGGGAAGTAGGAATAAATGTTCCCTACTAACAATGGGGTTATTGCGAAGATTAATCAGAGCAAGGACTTAAAGAACTTAGCTTTGTTCTTGACCCACAGGAAGCCCCAGTATATGCTATTGTCACAGGTAAACCTCCCGCACCTGAGTAATTTCCCTCTGGCCTCAATCTCAGGACACAGTGACCTTTTCAAACTCCGGTCTCTTTCGTGGAGGGTGGTGAGGGAGCTGCTTAGAAAGATTAATTTCACCCTCAAGAAGAGCTCTGATCCTTAAGGGCTAGATTTCATCTTACACTCTTTATCTCTTACTTTCTTTGTTCTGATTTCTTTGCTTGTTTATTTTACATTTTATGTTATCTGGCTACATTTTATTTATCTTCAGACTTTGTGAGTTGTTACTACTTTAAATTATTTCTGGAACAGGGTGAGTATAATTACATAAATAATTTTTAAGTAATTCAAAGAACAACAGAAGTATTTGCTACTTATCAACCACATAAGATATTGATGAAATTAGTCAAGTATGGAGGAGAAAGCCGAGGATTAAGGGTCTTGCATGACGGAAATTTGGTGGAAGAAAAAACCTTCTTGTCAGATATATTTTTTTTCCCCTTGATTTTTTTTATTTGCCCCAGGGGTACAGGTCTGTGAATCATCAGGCCTACACCTTTCACTGCACTCACCATAGCACAAACCCTCCCCAATGTCCATAACCCATCCACCCTATCCCTACCCTCCCACCCCCCAGTAACCCTCAGTTTGTTTCATGAGATTAAGAGTCTCTTATGGTTTGTCTCCTTCCCGATCCCATCTTGTTTCATTTTTTCCCTTCCTACCCGCCATGACCCCCGGTCCTACCTCTCAAATTCCTCATATCAGAGAGATCATATGATAATCTTGTCAGATATTTTTGTATCCAATTATATTCTGGCTCCACGAACCAGAAATTTCTCCTTTGAAAGGTATTAATGGAGTATATCATCATAAGAAATGTCTGGTGAATCAAACTTTTTAAGAATGAAATAGGTCGGGCGCCTGGGTGGCTCAGTGGGTTAAAGCCTCTGCTTTCGGCTCAGGTCATGATCCCAGGGTCCTGGGATCGAGGCCTGCATCGGGCTCTCTGCTCCGCAGGGAGCCTGCCTCCTCCTCTCTCTCTGCCTGCCTCTCTGCCTACTTGTGATCTCTCTCTGTTGAATAAATAAATAAAATCTTTAAAAAAAAAAAAAAAAAGAATGAAATAGGTCAGTGGAGTGGGGAATAGAGAGAAGGGCAGTGCTAGGCCTTTGGGTGAATAAAATATAAACTATATGAAAACATACCTAAAGTACTATACAGAGATCTATACACAGGAATTAATTCTGGTAATTTTTGTTTACCTTTTATAATCATAAAGTAATATATGTGTATTGTAGAGTGACTAAAAAATAGAAATTAATGCAAAAGAAAACAATAAAATTTACCCAAATCCTTCAACTCCAAGATCATTAACATTTAGGTGCATTTCCATCCAGTCTTTTTTGTTTGCACAGATATCCTTTTATTTTCTAAAGTGGGATCATATTTTACTTATTACTTTACAATTTGTTTTTTCAGCTAACTATAGATCCTAATTATTTTCCCATGGTATTAAATAGTTCCTTAAAATTATTTATTTATTTATTTATTTATTTATTTATTTATTTGACACAGAGAGAGAGAGAGAGATTACAAGTAGGCAGAGAGGCAGGCAGAGAGAGAGGAGGAAGCAGGCTCCCTGCTGAGCAGAGAGCCCAATGCGGGCCTCGATCCCAGGACCCTGAGATCATGACCTGAGCCGAAGGCAGAGGCTTTAACCCACTGAGCCACCCAGGTGCCCCTTAAAATAATTTTTATAACATAATTCACAATCATAGTAATATGTTCAAGTAGTAGAGAATTGTATAGAGACAAAAGCAAAATTCTGCTCATCTTGCCAATATCCCATTTTAAATATGACATAAAATTAAAATTATAAAAGAAAAAATTGATATATATGACTATACAAAATTTAAAATACTGCAAAGTAGAAGACCATCATGAAGTATAAACAATAAATGACAAAACGAAAAAATGTTTTCACTGCAAATGAAAGATAAAGGAATAACTTCCTCAATACACAAAAACCTTTTACACACACACACACACAAAACATGCTCAAGAACCAATACATTTCTAAAAATGGGATAAAGATGTGGGTTGGCACCTCACTGATAAAGAAATGCAAGTGGCCAAACAAAATTAAAAAATTTAAAAAACAGAAGAAAGAAAAAAAAAGCCATAAGAGGATGAACTGTCCCATTTGTACAGAAGTTAAAACTAAAACAAAAATGAACACGTTTGGTAATATACATTGTTCAGAGGATGTGAAGAACTATTCACAGTCACAGTGGAAGTGTAAATTGGTACAAACTTCTTTGAACGGTGAATTAACAATATTAACATTCTAAATATACACATCCTTTCACTCAGGAATTCCACTACTTGGCCTTTGTCCCTTATGATTAAGTATGCAAAGATATTTGTACAGTATTGTATGAATGGCAAGATCCCATATTAAATCAATTTAAGGAAAATAGCAGGTGAAACTGTTCAGTGGAATTACTTAGTATAACCACTAGATGTCACAATTGTTGCACAAAAATTAAACTCTAGCCAGGTAGATCAAGAGAATTTGAAGGTTGGAAAAAACTTTCCACATGTATGCAGCCTTTCACTTTAAAATAATTGGTACTTATACATGCTCCCCAGTGCAGTTCTAAAATAAGCACCATTTTGCATATTACAAAGTACTTTGCAAAATAGAGCATTTCATAAAGTGATCTTCAAATTCTCTTTTAAAAAATATTTTTCCATAATGATGTCTCAACAAATTTTCATGTTTTGACTAGGTGTTAGCCTAAAGTGCACTAAAATTGGGTAAGTTCACATGGTCTGATTTGTGAATTTCCAGGAGAAACTCAGACTTCAAAGAATCTTACTTCTAACATGAATAGTTAAAATTCCACTATTGCAGATTAATTTTGAGGAACTTAAGAGTTTTCAATCTTGGGGTGCCTGGGTGGCTCAAGTGAGTTGAGTGTCTGCCTCTGGTGCGGGGCCTAATCCCAGAGCCCTAGGATGGAGCCCTGCATGTGGCTCCCTGCTCAGCGGGGAACCTTCTCCCTCTCCAGCTCCCCTTTCTGTGCACTCTCTGTCAAATAAATAAATAAAATGATTTAAAAAAAAGTTTCCAATCTTTAGGAGTGGAATATTAACTGTAAAATATCTCTGGATAGAGTATCCCTTCACTGGGTATGCCTAGAAAGAGATGGGTATGACAGCACACTAGGAAGAGGTGCCTCTTTATCTGGGCTTTGTATGTCTCCTGTATTGTCCTTCAAGCCAACGACGACACAATTCGGTGTGATCTTACTACTGAGAAGTATGAATACACGGGGTAATCTAAGACCTTAGACAACATTCAGCTTATCAAAATCCATTATGTCACAAGTATTTCCTAATGCTCTTCTATCAAGTTGCATATTTTGTGTTGATCTAAAATAAATAAGCACGAATACATTAGGCAGTAGATATCATTTATTTGTTTATGTTCTCATAAACTAATTACTAAGGCAAATATTGAAACCAAATCCATATTTATCTTCTGATTAAGGAGCTCCAAATATAAAAATTTCATCTAGACACAGGGCTACAGAAATGTCTGAAAATTTCTTCATCAAAGAAAGAAGCAGGAGATGCAAATTGAACAGGAAAGTGAATGAACAGTGTTAGGTGATCACTTTCAGAAATAACTGTTCATTTATTTAGGTTTATATCAAGTATAAGTAAAATCATAATAACGAAAAGGGCTGAGAAGATCTCATCTTGGCAAAGTATAATGTGTTTGGCACTGCCAGGCATACCAAACCTGAAGATGCAACTCCTTTTTTATTTTTTTTATTTTTTTATTTTTTAAAAAGATTTTATTTATTTATTTGACACAGAGAGATTACAAGGAAGCAGAGAGGCAGGCAGAGAGAGGAAGCAGGCTCCCCGCTGAGCAGGGAGCCCGATGCGGGCCTCGATCCCAGGACCCTGAGATCATGACCTGAGCCGAAGGCAGAGGCTTTAACCCACTGAGCCACTCAGGCGCCCAGATACAACTACTTTTTATTTTTATTTATTTATTTTTTAAAAGATTTTATTTTATTTATTTCACAGAGGGAGAGAGATCACAAGGAGGCAGAGAAGCAGGCAGAGAGAGGGGGAAGCAGGCTCCCCGCTGAGCAGGGAGCCCGATGCGGGCCTCGATCCCAGGACCCTGAGATCATGACCTGAGCCGAAAGCAGAGGCTTCAACCCACTGAGCCACCCAGGTGCCCGATACAACTACTTTTTAAACATCTTTCATTTGAGAGGAATTATGTTAGCAAAGTGATATTTGTAAGCATATTCAGCTAGAGATACCAGGCAATTCCTAATGCTTTCTGGTCATGGTATATTCTACAGTTTTCAAAGCAGGTTTACATACCTTATTTTATTTTCTCCTGAAGAATTACCTTTTTTTTTTTTTGGCATTCATATAAAAAATACTAACAGCTTATTATCGAGTTTCTCTAGCCTATCTCTAAGTTCCACTAAATCAAATATCTTTAACCTTAGGCACTTCAAAAAGAAAAAAATAAATGTACCTATTAAGTTTGTGGATAAACTGTAAAAGCTAGAGATGACACTGGTGCCCAGTTCCCCGTCCCCCTTCCCCTGGCCTCAGAGTGGAACCCACTCACAGCTCTGGCACACATCTCCTTCGGATGGATGGAGCTTACAGCTAATGAAATAGGAATGACTCTTCATGGACCATGGCATGTTCCATATGTCCTGCCCTAGAACTCAAGGGTGAGGGCTGCATCTTTTTCCTAATGTGATGGAAGAACAGTGCAGTAGCTCTGGGCTGGGTCCTTTTCTTTTTTTTAAATTTTCTTCTACATCACATTATTGGAGAACTGTGCAAATACAGACCCTTCTCTCTTATAGACCAGGAGTATCCTAAGTGGAATGCACCCATGATGAACTACTAGGGCAGGGGCTAGCAAATTCCAGCCCAGCCAAGTCCAGCCCACTACTGGTTTTTTACTTTTTATTTTTTCTAATTTTTTATTATAGTAAAATACACATAATATAAAGTTTGCCACTTTAGCCATTTTTAAGTGGTTCAGTGGTACTGAATATATTCTTAATGTTGTGCAACCATCACCAAGGGTTCGGTCCTTTGTAGTGTCTCCTTCACCCACCCCAACTTCTGCACATCAGAGCAGAGTCAACTTTTCACTGCCCCATCTCAACACTGTTACATCACAAGTATTCTCATTCCCATATTTGGCTCTAAAATCCTAGAAGGAGGGGTAGGCCTTAAAACTATTGGCTCAATTACTTTATCTTACTTAGAAAGGACAGTTTAACTAGAATATATTTATAGTTATATTGTGTCCCCTTGGATTCATAATGCATTTTGAATGGAAACACACATCATACAAATCCAAACATTAGCATAGACTTGGCTCTTGTTTTTTCTGGGAAGATAAACCATCTACAAAGGAAGATTCTGATACATAATATGAAACCTTATGATTTATGGTAATAGTAAGCCAGAACTTAAAGAAAAACCCTCTCAACAACCCTTTGAAGGAAGACAGATGTTATTGGTCTCAACATACAGATATGGAAACAGAAAAATAAGAACATGGAGTTTCAGATTCCTACCCAAGGCTTCCCAGCTGGTAAGACAAAGATGCAGAATTGTAGAGATCTCAGTTCTCCTGACTCCATGTCCAAGGTACTCTCTGCTGCATCTTACTGGAAAAGGAGATAAGACAGATGGCTGGATCTCCAATCTGCATGCATCTCTTAACCAACCCACTGAACTTTTTTCTCTTCAAGTCCACTAAGGTAGTAAAATTATTCCCTCTCACTTTCCATATACACATGGATTCCATATGGATTCCATATTTATAAATTTGCCTACTCACTAAAATTTGTAACCCCCAAATCAATACTCATAAGCTTTCATGGTCATTCCTGGACACAAGCAGAGCAGCAAAAAATTCAAATGGCCCATCTTGGATGTTCCTAGTTCTCAAAAAACATAACACCGCCTTCTTGTTACAGCTCTCATATTATAAACAAGTGTGCTTTTTGCAATCTATTTAATGCCATGTTTTTCACATTTTGTGTTTTTTTATTGGTGATTTCACTGCTTAAAAGTACCCTCAAACATTGTGCTAAAGTGCTGTCTAGTATTCCAAAGTGCAAGAAAGCTGTTCTTGCTTTATGCTGAAAACACATGTGTTAGATAAGCTTTGCTCAGGCATGAGTTAGTGCTATTGGCCTTGAATTCAATGTTAGTGAATCAACAATATATATTAACTAAGGTGTTTTTAAACAGACATACACATAAAACAAGGTTATGTAGTCATCGACTGATGAAAATGTTATGGCCAGAAGTTTCCAGGAACCTAAGTCTGTATTTCCCCCAGGAGCAATGGGTCAGTACTAATGCAGTGTTCACAGTGATTTGATAGAATATAACTACCATGAATAATGAGAGTTTACCGTATTTAGACACAATCTCATATGTGTTGATTTGAGGTACATTATCTCAATCCTGTGTAATGTCAGGACCTATCCTGGCTCCCTGTCCTCTCCCCGCAGTAAGGACAAATTGAGGTGCTCAAGGTAGTACTTAAGGTTTGATTGGTGCTCCAATATCACTCTTTTCTCCAAAGTAAAGAAAAAATAAGTATGTTTCCCTGATTGCAGTAATTTGGGGGCTGGCTTAAAAGATGAGCAATTTGATCACTTTACACATTTTCAAATTTATATTGCCTTCAACCAGAGAGGGGGCCTGTTTCTTGGACAGTGGAGAGTAGAAAACCCTTTGTCCCAGACTTCCAGAAAGGACACCATAATTGGATGGTATACATAGTCACCTTCATGTTTTCTTAGAGAATCAGGAATCACTGAACTCTGCTTTCTTAGTGGAATCATGAAAAACATAACTACCCTACAGAAGTAGCTAATACTTAAAGAAAATTATTAATTTTCTTAGTCTCTACTAAAGACTCCAAGTAAAGTAATAAGAAGTCATGAGAATCCTAGCAGAAGTGACAGCAGTAGCAATGTAAATCCATAACCACCTGCAAAATGTAAAGCAAAAATAGAATTCTGTTTTTATAAAGATACCTATTTTTATGGCCAACACAAACATCAATTAGGATCTGATATCTAGACTTGACTTTCATGAATAATGCTCATAGTAAAGCCAGGCATACTGTACTAGGTGCTTGATCTGCATTCTTTCACAATGATGTCTAATCCTCACAGTAATAACTCTAGGGGACATTGTCTCTGTTGCAGATGGAAATCTGAGGTTGAGAGGATAAGTAATTTTCCCATTGCATAGCAAGTATGAGGCAGTTTGGAGAGAATCCCAAAGCTGTGTGCCTTCAAACTGGTGTATTGCCTTTACCACAGTGACCACATGGAGGACTGGCTAGATAATTTGAGGGGCCTAGCACAAAGTAAAAAAATGCACTGCCCTTCGTTCAAAAATTAAGAATTTCAAGACGGTGACTATGGAATCTTAAACCAGGGACAGGGCCCTTCTAAGCAAAGGGCCTTATGTTCTGCACAGGTCTCATGCCCATGAAGCCTGTCCTCCCCTTATGTCACAATGCCTTCCAAAAGCACAGATCGATCTAGTGGGAATTGGGGAAAGCGGTGTTATTTGCCCTTGTTGGTATGATTCATGCCTATGCCACCATGGAAGCATTGCCAATTTCTCTTGGCAGCCTTAGTGACTTTGCTTCTGACAAAAATTTCAGAGGCATCTGTAGAAACAAGAGCAAATACATAAATATGGAAAGACAGGCTGCCGGTTTCTTGATATGCAACTGACAACAGCTGGTTTTTTAAAGTAAAACATAAGAGTGAGAGGATTTCCTTTTTATTTGCCATTCTTCTCTTTGGAGAATCTTAAAAGTCTGATTCCTTTACTTCCTTAAATATACTTTTGTTCTCTGAACAAACTGAATTTTTGTTCATCACTCTCTTGCAGTATCTTTTCTAAGGACACAGAAATTTCACCTGACTTGAGCTAAACTACAGATAAGGGAGTTAGGACTCCCTTAATTCCTGCTCTGTTCTCTGTCAAAGCTCTCCAAAGTCCACAGGCACTGTGGTTCTACTGGGGGAAAATTTACCAGTTTTCACCAATCCACTTTAGCATTTATGACCTTTCTCCACTTAGTGCCTGACAAGCTTGGTGGGGAAAGAAGCAACCTGAAGAGTAGGAAAGTTAGCTTTTGATGTTTTGCATTGCTGAGCCATCCGTCCACTCAGGTTACATTTTCTCCTTTGAATCTCTTTTATTCCCCAACTAAGGAGCTCACTGTCCTTAGGCTGATTGCCCTTTTCAGGGCAAGTGTTAAGAGAGCAATCAGATTAAATTCACTGTAATGAATGTCATCACTATTCAGTTTCCCTTTCCCAACCCTCTCTCAGGACTCCTGCCACAGGCTTTTTGTCTTGCTATTTGTTTTTACTAGATGGAGGTATGACTTGTCAACTCAACTGCCTGATGCATCTTAGGATCACCTATTTCCTCTTCTTCTTGGGCAACTATCCCTTTTATTTTCTCCTTTTATTTTCTGGATGTAATCAGATGATTAGATAAAGACAAGTTATGTATTTTTCATAAGTATGGCTTATTTATTCCTGGTAACCATAAAACAACATAACCACTATGTGGATCAGATTAATTTGACTGTAAATGTACTTAACTTTTATTCCAAACTCTGTGTATGTTTTTGTTTGTTTGTTTGTTTACATTATTTATTTATTTATTTGACAGACAGAGAGAGATTACAAGTAGGCAGAGAGGCAGGCAGAGAGGGGAGGAAGCAGGCTCCCTGCTGAGCAGGCAGCCCAATGTGGGGCTCGATCCCAGGACCCTGAGATCATGACCCGAGCCGAAGGCAGAGGCTTTAACCCACTGAGCCACCCAGGTGCCCCCCAAACTCTGTGTATGTTTATTCTTTAGTTTATTTCTCTGGTAACAAATATAGCCACTCCCAACCTAAAATTAGAAGGAACTCTGCTCCCAGTCTAAGCTCAGATCTTTCTCACCTCCCACTCCCAATGTACACACTTCAGATTAGACAGTTTCGCCACACTTGGGCAATATTCAGCACTTTTCAAGGGAATCTGGGGTCATGACAGAGATTTTTTTCTAATATGGAGCAAGGAAAGTTCACAGTGTCTTTCACAGCATAAAAACAAATACTCTTAAAAACTGGTCCTCTGTATTTGCTCTATGCTTTTTATATTAGTCCTCTATCGCTGTGTAACAGGCCCAAAACTTAACATCTTAAAATGACAATAAGCATTATTTCAGTTTGTGTGGGTCAGGAAGTTGGGGGCAGCTTAGCCGAGTGATTCTGGCTTTGGGTCTCTCAATCAGGTTGCAATCAAGATGTTGGCCAGGAATGCAGTCATCTGAAGGCTTGGCTGGGGTTAAGGCAATCTGCTTTCAACATGGCTCTCTTACATGGCTGTCAAGTTGGTACTGGCTATTGGTATCCTCCTGTATGAACCATAGGGTTGTCCACATCTTCATAACATGGCAGTTGTCTCCCCCCAGAGAAAGTTATCCAAGAGGGACAGCCAGAAGCTACAGTATCTTTTATGACTTTAGCCCCAGAAATCACATACTATCATTTCTGCAAAATGTTATTAGAAACACAGATCAGCCCTGCTCAGTGGCATGGGACCACAAAAATGTATGAATACTGGGAGACAAGTATCATTAGGGGCCATCTTAAAGGCTAGCTATCATCATGCTACTCTTTCTATCACATACAAAATATTAAGTTCCTTGGATAAAGCATGTGACCAATCTAGTCGCTGAAAAGGGGTATTTCCTGTTATTTATTATTGAATTTGAATTCTTTGTTACACATTAGACTTTGGAAATGTTGTTAGTGTCAATAATCACTAAAAGTCTGATCAACTATGGGCGTGGGGATAAAATCCCCTTCTAGGTAACTCTTGTGTCATTGTACTATGCCAGGGAGTTCACTTCGGCTGGCTCTATAGTCTTTGGTGTACCTTGTATTACTGCATGAGATCTTCCATTCAGCTTAAGGCAAGAGCTGAGATTCTGTTCTGAAGGGTAGCTGCTGAATTATTTTAAGTAGTGGAAAGGCTAGGTAATATCTGCATGTTATTAGGTTCACTGTTACCTGTGTACAGAATGGATTGGTGGTGCAAAGGAAGATAGAGCAATGCTGGAGATAGACCTGTTAAGAGTGGGTGGCTCAGTGGGTTAAAGCCTCTGCCTTCAGCTCAGGTCATGATCTCAGGGTCCTGGGATCAAGGCCTGCATCAGGCTCCATGCTCAGCAGGGAGCCTGCTTCCTCCTCTCTCTCTCTGTCTGCCTCTCTGCCTACTTGTGATCTCTCTCTCTGTCAAATAAATAAATAAAATCTTAAAAAAAAAGTCTATCAGAGAGTCCTTTAATCACAGGTGAAGTTTTACAGTTCTCAGGCACTCACTATTGTTACAAAGTTCCTCATCAACTAGACTGAAGTTCAATGAATTGAAAGAAAGGGAAAAGAAAAGCCCTACTCTGTAGCATTTACTAATTTCTATGGCATACATACTTCCAACAGGGCCAACATCAAGCCACCAACATGATGTCATGGGACAGAGAGCTTGGAAGAGATGTGCACAATTGGCTGGTACCACCTGGCTCCGGCATCCGCGGGGACCTTTGAGTTCTTAGAACAGAAGTAGTCAGAAGCAGGTTATCAGCTCTAGAGCATGAGGGACCAGTTAAGCCAAAGACCTTGTCCACACTGCCAGCAGTGGGGAAGGCATTCCAAGGGACCTGCTTATCCTAGAGGGGGCTACTGGTGGTTCCCACTACCTGCAGCAGCCTTCTGTTGCTAAAATTCCCCCCAGACCTTCCAGATCACAGTAGGTTCTGAGAGTGAAGGCAAGAAAAGCAGGTAGAGGCAAAAATTATTTTTAAATTTAAGTGAATTATCTTTTTTCTTAAAGATTTTATTTTTATTTATTTGACACAGAGAGAGAGATTACAAGTAGGCAGAGAGGCAGGCAGAGACAGAGGAGGAAGCAGGCTCCCTGCTAAGCAGAGAGCCCGATGCAGGCCTCGATCCCAGGACCCTGAGACCATGACCTGAGCCAAAGGCAGAGGCTTTAACCCACTGAGCCACCCAGGAGCCCCTTAAGTGAATTATCTTGATTTATTTACTGTAAGTAGCCTTTCAAACTGTTGAGAGTGAATCTTGGAGTGAGGCCACTAGGTATAACATAGTTAAAGTATCAATAATGCCTTTTCACTTAATGAGCAGCAGCTGTTACCTTTTTCCATAACGTAAAACCCTGGAGACATGAGTATATATTCTTTCTACAGAGGATTTTAATGAACAAGGACCACTCAAAATTCCAATTACCAGATTCCTAACAGTACCCAGTCACATTGGGTTTTTCATACAAAATAAGGAATATTTTCTTTTTTCATCCACCATCTCATGCTCTTCCTCAATATTTGCTTAAGAAGTTATTTCATAGAACAGTCTGAAACGTGGCATATTTCCAAACAAAATATAACAAACGAACCCAAATTCCCCATTAATAGCAGATTTGGATATGAATACTAGGCAGGCTGCAGTTGTGCTTTTTCTACCCAAATTCCATAGCCCTTCAGATTTGGAACCTTCCTGATCTAGAGGGCGGGGAGACACCCAGCAGGGATAGGGGGAATGACCTTCTAGAAAGATTCCTCCAACATGGGGGACGGGGAGTAAGGGGAGAGAGCCCTTAAGCTAACAGGTCAGCATGTTTTAGGACTGAAGATATTTTCCTAATTGACGGAAATGAGACAGTTAATTAAGACACGAGTCCTGTGGTGCTGTGACTTTGATTTATATGTCTTCTGCATGGGATCTTTCCTTTTTAGTTTTTCAGAAGACCTAACACAAGCTCTTCAAAATCCCTCCTAAAAGAGTTACTGTATACAATATTTTGGAGATAACTTAAGACTAAGTTTTTACGCTTTCTTAGAAAACTGAAGAGTGAGAGCAAGAGAAGAAAGCAAAAAGTAAAAACGGAACTGACAAGCTGCACATCTTTCCTCAAGATTAATCTCGGGGCGCCTGGGTGGCTCAGTGGGTTAAAGCCTCTGCCTTCGGCTCAAGTCATGATCCCAGGGTCCTGGGATCGAGGCCCACATCGGGCTCTCTGCTCAGCAGGGAGCCTGCTTCCTCCTCTCTCCTCTCTCTGCCTGCCTCTCTGCCTACTTGTAATCTCTCTCTCTGTGTGTCAAATGAATAAATAAAAATCTTTAAAAAAAAAGATTAATCTCAAGCTATGTTTTTTTGTTTTGTTTTTGTTTTTTTTTAAGATTTTACTTATTTGACAAGACAGAGAAAGAGAGCATGCCCACACGGGAAGGGGCAAAGGGATAGGAAGAGGGACAAACAGATTCTCTGCTGAACAGGGAGTCCGACCTGGTGCTCAATCCCAGGACCCTAAACTCATGACCTAAGACAGTGTCAGATGCTTAACTGACTGAGTCACCCAGGTGCCCCTCAAGCTATGTGGCACCAAAAGCAATGGTGCAGCCTTACTGCATACTATCAGGAGATACGTGGTGTGGGTCTTATTACTGGTGATAAATTTGATCAGTTGGTTAAGGCTGTGTCTGGCAAGTTTACCCACTAAAAGTTACTATTCTTCCCTTTGAAATTAACAAGTCATTTTTGGAGCAGAATTTTGAGACTAAGTATTTACAGGATATTTATCCCGTTTTTCATCAAACGTTCACCAACCAGCTTTAGTTCTATTGATGTTTTCCCAACTCCGTCTTTTTTTCTATATTTATTTCTTGGTATTTTACTATAACAAACAGTTTTTCTTTCTTTCCATTTCTATCAGTATAGACACAGAGTTATGCTTTATTCAATAGCTTATAACCCGTTACTGTTTCCTTTGATGTTTAGGTTGTCAGATTTGGAGAGGGGGAAACTTGAACTGGCTCCTATGTAATTTGATAACTCCCCATCTTCTTTGAATGTTTCCTTACCTTCTGGAAGAACAAGATATGCTGGGCTTGTCTTGTACTTTCCCTATCCCAGGACTGGAATCAGTTTTTTCTTAAAGAAGCTGTGTTTTATGGTATCTATTTTTAAAAGCAGGTCTTGGATAGTGGTTGTAAGTAATCTGTATCATTTCTGGTTGGTAAATCAGTCTCTGGCGAATTTGATTAGCATGAAGGGATTCTCTAACACATAGTCACCCTCAATGAACCTGTCCAACTGAGGGGCAGACTCTGAATTGTGGTGTTAGCATATTCAGCTGGGGATGCCCAACCTAAAGCAGCTTCAGATTTCTAGTGGCCCTTTCATCTAAGGTGCTACTGTAGAGCAGGGCTCAGTGAGGAGCACAAGTGAGAGCTATCCCAGAAGGCTGCAAAAAACTAAAAGCTCATTCCAGGCTTCAGAAATTTTAAGGTGACTTACCTGGAAACCTCATGTTCTGAAGAGTAAGGAAAGGTCCTCCTACCTAACCACTTGAGAACTCTCAATTTCCAAGAACACAGACCATTAGAAAACTCCACTAATGAGGCAAATCTGGCACATGAACTTGACTCAGTGTTTTTTTTTTGTGGAATGTTGAAACAGTCCAGTGAATTCCTAGGACTACTCTTAGAAATGGATGAAGGGTCTTGATGCTTTTGGAATAATAAAGCCATGTTTTCTAACTCTTTTCCAATTGCTATTCTATAAGGCTTTAAATGGGGCTGTATTTTTTTTCATTTACATATTTTTGAGAAGCTTTTCTCAAAATATTTTATTTATGATTTATTTTGAGAAAGAGTGCATGTGTGAGTGGGCCACGGGGGAAGGAAAGCGAATCTTAAGCAGGCTCCATGCTCAGCGCAGGGCTCAATCTCATGACCCTGAAATCATGACCTGGGCAAAAATCTAGAGTCAGTCATTGAACCAACTAAGCCACCCAGACGCCCCTCAAAATATTTTACCTTAAAGCATTGAGGAAAAGGATAGAAACAAAAACTTGTAAAAATACATCTTTTAATAAACACCAAGAAATACAGTGCAGTTTCACTGAGGTTTTACATTGCAGTTTACAACAAACATTATCTATTATAGTGTATAATTACAAGTAAAGTAAACTCAGAGGTTTGTTTTTTTTTTCTCCCATGGCTGGATAAACCAAATCTGGTGCATAATACCACATTTAAGGTTGTTTCAAGCTGGCTTCCGTAAAAGGCCCTTAACATTAATAGCTTGCAGCAACAACAACAAAAAACATATCCCCTATCACAATGATAGCCTGATGAGTGCTCAAAAATTACTAAAAAGGACTGTAAATGCTTGCTTTCTTTGATGGCTTTGAAGAATAGCTATTGAGAGCAAATGTGAAATATTAAAGACAATAAGGGAAACATATGTTTCTTTTGCCTAGTGTATCCATAGTAAATATTACCTTGAGGCTACAGGTTATGAAAAGACTGCAAAAGATGCTTACAGAAAAAGCTTCACATTTATATTTATGATCCCATGGACTAAAACCTGTCTAGTGTATTAATGGCTGAGTCTACTTTTGTTTAACATTGTTGATACTAAGAACAGGAAGATGGTAGAATTCTTGACACTTCTGGACAAATTTAGTGAGAGAGAAGACTGATATTAATTAGCAAAGGAGGAAACTAATATTAATCTTAGAATTCTACCTGCCATTGTCTTGGAGTGATCAAGATTCAGCTATCTCTGAGAAGAGTAAAAAGGGATAGAACTGAAGGTAATCAGAAGCTGTAACTAAAAAAAAGCCATACTTTTGCATGCTTTATACTGATGGCATTTAAAAATTATACAACTGGATTTATTTGCTATATACATAAACTAGTGCTGTAATTAGGAAAAAAAGAAAAATAGCACTTATATCCACAGAAGTACCAGAATCATACCCAGATTTGCAAAGAGGCATAATAATCTGTTTACCATGCAACTAGTGGTTTATGAAGTTTGTAATGGTTAATATAAAAAAATTCTTATGAACATAATACTAATGTATAGCAAATTATACCAATTAAGTCAGCAGCTCAAATTCATAAGGGTAAAGACCCAATATCCCTGAATTTCTAAGCATTCATCTCAGTGTTAACGCAGGTACATCTAAATGTTACCCCATTAGAAGAGATTTTAAATACTCCTTCCTCTTCAATACATCCTCATACTTTCAGAGGTGAAAAGGGAACAGTTTAATTTCTTTACCACTTTTGCCCATTCTCATGAATCTGATATAGTGTTATTACGGTGTCTAGGCTAAGGGAGGTACTCTAAAGGATCCGAAGAATTGAATTTCTAAGCTCCAGAATATTGCTGACACTGTACAATAAGCCTGTCGTCAGAAAGCCATTTCTCTGGTTGAAATATATCCTGGATCAATGACTGAGAAATTAGGACCAGTGGCCAATAAAGTGAGACTGTTTCCTAATTGTTAGATAACAGTTTGATCTTCTTTGTTATATTAAAATTTCTTAGTGGATGGACCGGATTTCATACTTTTCATGTATCCTCTATAGCACCCACTAAAGTGTGGAGCAAAGATATATGCTCAAGAAAATAATCAGTGATGAGGGCAGGAACTGAATCAAGAGTGAATGTGGTCATGGTGAAGTCATAACTTACTTTACTCATGATTCAAAAGGCAGTCCACCAGAATGAACCTCTGATGTTTTCAATGAATAATAGATGCTTGTCCCCTACCACTGTCTAAAAGAGAACAAAGCACTTGGGCCTCTTTCTTTCTTTGTCACTAAGAGATTATACAGGGCCATGAGTACTACTCGGTGGATGCTATCTGGAAATAAAGGCTTTTCTGCCACAGAGGAGAAGCACCGATTCATCACATGGCCCATTTTAACTCTAATAATACAATTTATAGAATCATTAACTTTTAAAATTATGTTAAATGTTATTTAACAGTAGATATTTAAAATGTTATGCTTATTCTCTCTGACATCACTTAAAATGCATTTTTAAAGCACTGCCATGAGGTAGAAGATAAGGAATGCACAAAAGAAAGTATCTTCAAAATATGAAACTCTGTTTTATATAATTAGCCCCGAGAGAGAAGTAAGAAAAGTTACAGCCTTAAGCTGGTAGATTGACTACTGTTAAAATATTACCCTTACCTGAAAGAAATTTCTTAGATTTGAAATTGCCCTTTTTTCCCAGTGTAAGGTATTATAGAAAAAGGACAATACACATTCTAAAATACTCATAAAGACCATATACAATAGCCTCTCTTAGTCTTCACTTTTTACTTAACCATGTTGCTCTAATTACCTCAACTGAGACACAGGTCCTTTCCACTTGAATAACTGATTAGATATCAATATAGAGGTTAAAAATCTTTCTAGCATAAGAAGCAAGATAAAATGATTCACATTTAAAATAATGTACTTTTTCATAAAACTAGCAGCACTTCATTCTACCAGGACATACACATTTGGCTTCATTGACTGGTCAGAAACAAAGGAAAATGTATATGGGTCCTTGTACAAGGGAAATGTGAGGCTACAAGTTTCTCTGAGAACTATTTCCACATTAGGTGGAGTGTGAGACTACTGGAATGTCAATTTCGATGGCAGAGAGACGGGAGCGTGCTGAATAGGGCTGTGAGTAGGTATGCATACTGGGAGGATGGGAGTACAGTGGCTGCCAGAAAGGAGAAGGCAAAGATTTGCATGCGCAGTACCAAATAAACAGTAGAAGGGAAGTCATATACAGGCCCCCAGCACTAGCCATAGTGACATACACTGCGTAGTCAAATGTGAAGACTGGCTCAAACTTCTTGTTCAGGTGAACGTTATAAAAGATGACCCAGATGGAAGGGGAGAGGCTCACAGTACCTGCCAGGAAAAACAGCAGCCCGGCCACCAGGTGGCAGCCTGCACTATTGACCAGACACTTGGCCAGTTTGATGTTGGGCACTGAGGACCTGAAGGCCGTGTTGCACATTCCAATCAGGCACAGCAGCAGGGCACCCATCGCAATCAGGATGCTGAGAGGCAGGGCAAACTGGAGGACCCGCAAGTCCAGCTGGTCAACTGATGAGTACCAAGTAGTGTCATACATCAGGCAGTCACTGCTCCCATCATATCGGGCACACTTCACCCACAGGCCAGTGTACACAGTCAGATTCTTCTCGTTTCTGTTGAATGTGATCAGTCGTAATTTCCTCCAGTTGGGAAGCAGAGTCCCCGCAAAGAGGCCTGCTACCGAGGCGATTCCACACAGGAAGGAGAGGACTGTGGCTGCATGGACATCCCGACAGCCCATGGCAGGAAGGCTTGTGCAGTACTGTCAGTCAGACTGGGGGGTGACACACAAGAGGACACATCATGAGGGGACAATAGGAGAGCAGTGCAGGAAGGGTGGTACTGACTGGCAGCACAACTAATGATGTCAATGCAAAGAGGGAAAGTCTGTCCCTGTTTCCTACGTATAATATGAAGGTATATAAACACATATGCATGTGACCCCAGGGCACAGGAGCACTCACCTATGCTTGGTTACCAGTGGCTGCGTCAGGTAGCGACCAAAGAACTGAAGTCATTGGACATACATACATCAGAGGAACAATCAAAATAATTTCAAATCCTTTTAACATTACATATGAAGGTCTCTCAATTACCAATAATCACTCATTCGACATACATCTACCAAATACTTTTCTGTGTCAGCCACTCAAATATATTGGGTCAGAGCACTCATCAACTGTCAACAACAAACAACACAAATTCAGCCTCCAATGCTTATCTAAATGTAAAATGAAACTAGCATGCAGCTGAGGTGAAGGTGGCTCATAGAACACAAAGACATAGGGAAAGAAGGAT
The DNA here is from genome assembly GCA_002007465.1 of Ailurus styani. Classification (NCBI taxonomy): domain Eukaryota; kingdom Metazoa; phylum Chordata; class Mammalia; order Carnivora; family Ailuridae; genus Ailurus; species Ailurus styani. The sequence continues at coordinate 2,621,451 of LNAC01000106.1, forward strand.
CACAGGACAGCAGACTGGCTGAGGGAGGACCCTGATTGGGTTCCAATTCCCACTTCCTCGCTTACTAGCCAAGCAACCCTGGGTCTGTGATTCCTTTTCCTCATCTGTAAAATGGGAAAAATAACAGTACCTGCCCACAGAGGTAAGTATTCAGTGAGTTAATACACTGTTCACTGGGTAAAACATGTCTGGCATGCTGTAAGAGCAATTCAAGTGTTAACTACTTCTTAGCACTCAGTGACCAGCTCAGTGCCTAGCACGCTGGAGCAGTTTAAGAACATTTGCTGAATAAATGTTAAGTAAGAAAAAGCAACATCTCATTTGTATATACTAGGCATACTGGATAATTACAAAATGTAAATGAACTCTCCAATGAGTTAGTCAAATGAAAAGAAGAGAACAAAGATCCCTGAAATGATTCTGCTCAACTACTTCCTGGTTGATTCAAGATGATTTGCATGCTTTTCAGGTTATTACACTTGTGGTTATTGGTTATTATACCATTACTACTCATATAAGATGAAAGCACAAATTCCTGAAGTAATGACAACCTATCTCTATTAACACTATTGTAAGAAAAAGAAAAAAAGTAGCCAGGCCTTTCTTTCATTCCAAATTAAAAAGCTGTGTTCTTTTTCTGCACATGACAAAGTATAAAGACCAGTATCTAATTCAGCTTTAATTTAAGAGTTTGAAATGCACTCTTGAAACACCACTCAAGTGTATTTTCTCTGCCTTCTATCACACCCCAATGAGGCAACACAACAGACCAATAAAGTAGCACATTTACTTTTTTTAGTCAGATCATGAAGGAACAAGGTGGAGAATATTATTGTTTCTGAATACAGTATATGTTCAGAGTACCCATGATCCTCAGTAGAGTCAAATATTATCTGCTGTGATGATGGATAGCATTTCCAGGAGTTCAGGGGCCAGAAAGAAGATCAAAATGCTAAACTGGGTTAGGATTTGATCAAATGTGTCTGAATGGGAAGGCATATTTTTTTTCTTTAGAAAACAACATATTTGCATATTTAATATGATCATGTAAACTAGAAATAATTTTACTAGCAGAAAATATACAGGTATGCATACATGCCTATATAATTATACAATATAAAATCAGTTTAAGCACAAGTGAACCATTTTTCAAAGTCCTCAAGTTAAGCACAATTTTAAGTTTTTCCATTAATATTAGTTTACTGCTTGTTTATCATGTTGTCTTGTCAATATTACTAGAAGTAGCAATTACTTACAAATACATTGTTTACAGATGAAAACAAAACAAAGGAATTATAGTCCTAATTTATATTCTTCATGCAAAATGGGGAGAAAAACTGTCTTGCATAATTTTAGCAACGAACCACCTTGTTCCAGCAATGGAAACTGTGGTGTCTGTTTGAGGATGTTTACGCTGGAAAAGGCTACTAATGATGTCAAGCTCCAAAATGTAGCTTCTTCCTAGTTTTTGCTCATTTACCTGTCTGTCTCCCCCATATGCTGTTAGCAACTTGCACAGTGCCTAGCACATAAGTCATTCTAGGAATATTTGAATAAATGAGTACTGAGTTCCAAGACCACAGTAACTCACAAAGGTAGGCTACTGATAATGCAGAATTGGACAAAGAAGTAGCTATTACCAAGTAATAATTCATTCAATGAATCAATTCATTCAACTCAGGTATTTACTGAGTATCCAGCACATGCAAAATACTGTTAGGCCCTGGAGGGACACTGAAGTCACTAAGATCTGGAACTTGCACCAATGTGTTAACAATCAAAGTGAGGGAAATAATATGCTGTTCTATAAGAAGTCAATTATGCTGAGAGTGAATCAACTGTATGATTACTACATGTCAAAGGATAAGTGTTAGATATCAAGCAAAGTGAACCAATGAAGTACCTGTTCATAAAAAATGTATCATCCAGGGTTCGAGAAAGACTGAGCAATGAAAGAGAATGATGATTAGATCAAAGCTGTGAAGACATAAGAAAAAGGTTCCCTCTGTTTCTCTCAAAGCTTCAGAACTTCTTCAGGCAACATACTCAGAGTCCTAACCCAATCATAAATTCCCTCTTGCTTTCAGAGACAGAGGTCAAAAACTTGGGAGTATCAGTAAAATTGGGATTTCTCCAATCAAGCTGCCTTGTATCACTAATTCCTACAATGCAGAGGGAATGAGAAAAAAGATCAGAATGAATGACTTCACTATTATAAATTCCTGTAGTTTTTAGATTATAGACTACCAAATGACACTAATGAGCAGAGGTGGGTCAATTTTACTTCAGAATCAAGTGTGTTCTAATTTATCCTAGTCAAATTGACACAAATGTTCTATCAGTTCCCTGAACTTGCTTTTACTAAAACATTCTTAGCTCAGATCCCAGAGATTGACTAAAAGTCCTAATTTACATAGCCAACAAGGATACCATGGCATTTTTTTTCAGAAGGGAAATACTATTAACCTCAATTCTTTAGCTAATTTCAACCACAGTGCTGGAATTAATGTCCTTGCTCTTTATAACCTTCCTTGGCTACTTCCCTTCCCCCCCCCACCCCCCCCCAAGCCCTGCATCTCAGGGACTCATCCCAGGGCTTTTTTTTTTTTTT
>LNAC01000106.1:2624187-2689408 GCA_002007465.1 Ailurus styani
CCCACCCCCCAGTAACCCTCAGTTTGTTTTGTGAGATTAGGAGTCTCTTATGGTTTGTCTCCTTCGCCACCCCATCTTGTTTCATTATTTTTCCCTCCCTACCCCCTACGACCCCCCACCCTGCCCCTCAAGTTCCTCATATCAGAGAGATCATATGATAATTGTCTTTCTCTGATTGACTTATTTNACCCTCTAGTTCCATCCACGTCGTTGCAAATGGCAAGATTTCGTTTCCTTTGATAGCTGCATAGTATTCCATTGTATATATATACCACATCTTCTTTATCCCTTCATCTGTTGATGGACATCTAGGTTCTTTCCATAGTTTGGTTGTTGTGGACACTGCTGCTATAAACATTCAGGTGCATGTGCCCCTAAGGATCACTACATTTGTATCTTTAGGGTAAATACCCAGTACGGCTACTTTTCTTTTTATGACTTGTTCTTAACTCCACATCTGCATGATTTGGTAAGTCATGTATCTCACTAGAGGGATGAAGAATCATTTCATAGGGATAGTTGGGAGATGGAATATGTTTAGTGATTAGTATTTGTTCATATTAAGAGGGTGAAAGCCTCTTGTCCTATGCCAATTAATTTTTAATCCAAAATAACTGTTTCAGATGCAAATCAGATTTTTTCACTATATATTTTTTTTAAGATTTTATATTTTTAAGTAATTTCTACAGCCAATGTGGGGCTCAAGCCCATAATCCAGAGATCAAGAGTTGCATGCTTCACCAGCTGAGCCAGCCAGATGCCCCTCACTACATTTTTTACATTCAAGGCCTTCCTGTGTCCCTCAGAATACAGATTGTAAATTTCAAAACTTTCCCATGGTTTCCAAAGTTTCAAATCCCACCATCAGTTCCTGTCAAATTCTCAATCTCCTTATGTGTCACTCTCCCATCTAACATGTTACAGACTATGTAGCCATATTGCTTTTAACTCTTCAAATTTTGCACTTTTTAAACTTGGCTAAGGGCTTTACTTCATGCTATTCTTTCTTCTAGAACTTTCTTAATTCCATTCTATTCTTTACTTACCTAAAAGGTATTCATTTTTCTAATTTTCAGGGAGGCTGGCTCTAAACCCGTTCTCTCCTCCCTTATCCTTAACCTTTCCCCAATTCCTGGTTCAGTATTTATCTTTCTCAATAGACTGAATTCCTGGAGGACAGAGAGCCTTCTCTTTCATTTGCTGTGTCCCACAATGGTACAGAGAAGGCACTCAATTTGTTAAATAATTGAACAAACAAACAAACAAACAAACAAATGTAAGGTCCATATGGGTATGGTCAGGATCCAGAGAGAAAGTTACAAATCTGCTCTGTTATCAGTTCCTTCCTTCCTTCCATTCATTCACATCCTGTGTTTTGAAGCCTCCAAGTTGCCTCTAGATCATGCCCTCCACTTTCCACTCTTTGTCAGTCTCTCCCATTTTTTAAAATGAAGTTCATTGGGCGCCTGGGTGGCTCAGTGGGTTAATGCCTCTGCTTTCGGCTCAGGTCATGATCTCAGGGTCCTGGGATCGAGGCCCGCATCGGGCTCTCTGCTCAGCAGGGAGCCTGCTTCCCCCTCTCTCTCTGGCTGCCTCTCTGCCTACTTGTGATCTCTCTCCCTCTGTGAAATAGATAGATAAAATCTTTAAAAAAATAAATAAATAAATAAATAAATAAAATGAAGTTCATTTTCTTCCCCTAAACAGTCTCCTAAAATGAGGCCATTTCCAAGTATTTACATAAAGACTATCCTACCAAAAATACATAATAACTAAGTTTGGCAACACTGGTTACCCTTCACAGTGGCCAGTTAGTCAATTATACCTGTGCTGATTCTCATGTTTTCAACTCAATACGTTTGTTACTACTGGATATACCCCCTTTTTATTAACAGGTTAACATATCAAATTAATGTCTGTTTATCAAAGCAAAACTATTCTTAAAGCAAAACTATTATATTTGTATATATATTTTCTTTTTAATAGAGCAATGGAGAAAAAAGATAAACATCTTTTGCCACATGAAAATCTCTTATTAGGGACTATAGAAAATGTGCCAGGTTAAGAACACACTAACAAATCTAAGTAGCACTCTTGAACACTAACTAGGCTATAGCCTTAAGCTGGGTCAAATATATAGATGTCTGGGCTTGCTGTTTCCATGTGAGAGGCAACTTAGTATTATAATCCAGGCAATCAAAGACCCAAATGGCAGTCACAACCTACCATTTACACACTGGGAAACGCATCTCTGTCCTCTGAACCTCAAATATCTCATCTGCAAAATATCCCCCAAGGTATCTGTAAGATCATGAATAGTAAAGCCCTTTGTAAAAGAGAGTATGCTCAGAAATTTAAGTTTATAATGATTATTAGTAGGCTTATTTATTTTCTTTAGCTAGAAATGTGCTTTTCTTTGGGATCTCAGCAATCACTCACAGATGATTACAGCCATATAACAAAAATAACAGAGCATTCTCTATGGAGTAGTTACCGACCAAATCAAATAAGGACTCTGTTTCAAAACAAGCACTTCACATTTGTCATCTACCTATTTCATGGTGACTTTTAGACTTAGATGGATAAAATTTGGTACACAGTTAAAGGTTATCGAATATGTCATTTTCAAATAAAAATATTTTCAAAAAGATACCTGTTCTGTGGTTTTGAATAGGATTCAAAGAAATCTGAGGCAGGAATAATGACTAACACGTTCAGGAATTCACAGACCCACCACTATGTAATTTTTTCAGGGACAATCCCAGGAATAGCTATATGAGAAGACATGTGTAACAGCAACTACTTTTTACTTCTTGATGGTAAGACTAGCAGTCCCTTCTACCTGTAATTGGAGTTTTCTTAGAAACTACAGGTTATCAATCCCACTCTCACAAAGGAGGTCTAACTTTACTTTGCTGGACAAGAGAAAAACATGACATCTAATATATGGTGGACAAAGGAAAAGGAGTAAAATCAAAGGATATACTTACTCTTTGAGCTTGACAGGTGTAAAACAACTTTAATCAACTTAGAAGAAATATATGCACATCTGAATAGACAGCAGAGATGATCTGAGCCTAAAGAAATAGGAAAAATGTCCTAAATAAATATAATATTCTTTAAATTATACGTATGTGTATACACGCACACAAGTGCCCGTGCGCACACGCACACACACACACATAATGGGTTTTTTAGATCCTACTCACAACTAAGAATAAGGAGGCCCAAGGAAACACTGTGCAGTTAGTTGTCTTGGAAGTAAAACAAATTCATTGTTTCTTTTGTACCTTTTAGAAAGTAACAAAACTAGGCTAGGTTGATCTGTATTGTGCATCCTAAAATTTGCAACTAGAATGATTTTTTGAGTTTACAGTTCCAGCAATGGCTCAACCTGCCATTTAAATGTTTCCACCGATTTACTTTAACCATCAACAACTTCCTTTTCAAATACTATTTATCACAATAGGTAGGATGAGGATGCAAACTTATAAACGCCAGAGAACTTCCTGGATTAAGGCATTTATCACTAGCCCAATTATTATGATGAATGCTGTCCTCAACAGTCTGCACAGAAGAAATTTCAAATTATGATTTTTCTTTTCTAAATGTAGGTTTCTTAAGTTGGTATCAAACATAACTGCTCACTCCAAATTAAGGGAAAATTGTTTTACAATTAAAACACACACCAGGATCCCTGAGCTTTCATTCTTAGTGGGGTTACCAAGTCTGGCCTTTCTCTAACGTGGTAACCGGCCCCTTCCAAGGCCTATTACACACAACTTGGGCTTCAGAGTAAAGCAAACCAAGCTCCCCCGCACTCCGCTTCCTCTCCTCCCGTTCCCTTCGAGCCCTGTCCTTAGGAGCACCAAAGCCAGCAGAAAGAAAGGGGGGAGAGTGGGGAGGGGGCGGGGGAGAAGCCCTCCTGGTTAGAGCCAATAGAAAGAGACCGCAACAGTGACTGTTACCGCTCTCGGAACAAGCCCATCCCTGCAACACTGAGTGGGTTTGAACCGCGAGCAGGTCATCATTACACAACCAGCTGGTGATTCAAAAATAGCAACTTGCAGCTCCAGACCTCACACCCCGCTGGCCAAGCGCAGGCCCTCGGCTGCTCCGGCAAGACACCTCGACATTTCCATACTCCTGTGCGGACAGTTTTTTTAAAGCCTTATCAAATACCTCCTCATTCAATTTTCACGTCCACTGACGTGGTCAACAGTTTTCAGTGTCCCTGATTCCCTTCGATTTAGCTATTTTACACAAAATCCTCAACGACTTACGCAAAAGACCCCCAAATCAGATTCTTGACCACACCTACCTGTTTCTCACATCCAAGACACTTCACTCGCCTACACTGAGGAGCTTCTTAGAGCGTCTCCCTCACAGCGTCCCAGGAAGTGCGTTCCTAGCGAGCCGCCCCGGAGGCTTCTGGGAGCACAGTCAGGTTTTCCCGAAGCCCTAATCAGAAATGCCCTGGATAACTGGGAGACTACAATTCCCAGAATCCACTGGGCTGCGGCCTCAGGCAACATCCTGTGATGCCCTCCTGCCTTTCTCCCCCGCCTCCAGCCCCTTTACTCCTGTTGCGCCGGCTGTTCCGTCCAGATTTGGGTTACAAGTGTTTAAAAAAGAAAGAAAGAAAGAAAAGAAAAATTAAATGAAACAAAACTAAAAATAGTTTCGAGTTGGGTACCCAAGTAAATATTTCCTACAAAATGTGATCTTCCCGTAAGGTTTGTTAACAAAAGTGCTTACTTTTTTCCACAAAGCATTTACCAAGGCACAAAGTAGAAAAGCTCAAACTCTAGAACTGATTTTGAAAATGTTCAGAGATACAGAGAACTTGAATAGTACAATGAACACCCATATGCTCACTTTTTAGATTCAACAACTATTCACATTTGCCACATTTATCTTATCTCCGCTTACGTTGTGATGACTAACATGATAGGCATCAGGACGCTTCAGCATCCTTTGGTTTCAATACTTAAGAATACATTTAACTGCCTACTTGGGGTTTTGCTACATGTTAGTTGGGTGGCCTTGGGCAAGTTACCTCTCTGAGGTTATCTGTAATGAGGATAAGATTACCTCCATCCTAGAATTGTCTTGAAAATTAAGGAGCTAAATACAGGCGAAGCACTGAGCACATAACTAGCTATTGAATATTTAAAATAACGTTACTCTTCTGCACAATTTTAACTATCTTGTCCCTTTCTTTGTGGCTTCTCCTAAATATGAAGTACTGCATTAGTGAATATCAGAATTAAAATAAAGGTTTCAGAAGCCTTCTATAGGACTGATGTATTTTATATATATATAAGGATATGGAAGTATCACAATGCATACTAATTTCAAATGGTCACGCACACAAATGGAGATAGAGTCAATGTGGCAAATGTTGATAATTGTTGAATCTACAGAGATGAAGTGTATGGTGTGCATTTACTATTCCAACTCCCTGTATCTTTAAAATTTTTCAAGATAAAAAGTTTGAGGAAAAGCATCACATTTTATACAAAAGTAAAGGGTTGCATCCATCCTTATCCCACCCTGGCCCTGTACTTAACTTGAGCAAGTTAAGTAACCTTCTTCTGGCTCAGGGTCTTACCTGTAGTAATAATGTTATCTATATCAAAAAAATAATGGTAAGGATTAAATGAGTTACTATACACAGAGAAGTTTACAACAGTGTCTGACATTGTTTTTGCCATTTTTCATTTTATATTGCTCGAGGAACTTCTTATTAGTGATGGAAAAGGGGGGAAAGCCATTATAACCACCTTCTCATCTTCCATACTGCTTCAGAAGATGGAGAGTTATCTAAGGCCTGAAGCAATCCAATCCCAAAGCTAGACCTAGAAATGTGATTATGAGAAAGAAAGATTGGGGGTAAAAGGATCTCTGAGCTCAGGTCAGCCAGATGGATGATGGCAATATGACACAGCATATCTCACTTCTTTGCTCTGCATTTCAGTTCTTTCAGCTATAAAACTGAATTGAATCCAATAACTGTGTATAAATTCATTTTATAATTCCCACTCATGATGAATTAACCTGGTTAGCAGACTTTAGCTGGGATGTATATGTAGTTGATTGTAATGATTAAAAAATAGTTCCCACTCATGATAAATTAACCTGGTTAGCAGACTTTAGCTGGGATGTATATGTAGTTGATTGTAATGATTAAAAAAATAACAGCACCAGGGTGCCTGGGTGGCTCAGTGGGTTAAAGCCTCTGCTTTCGGCTCAGGTCATGATCTCAGGGTCCTGGGATCAAGGCCCGCATTGGGCTCCCTGCTCAGCAGGGAGCCTCCTTCCCCCTCTCTCTCTGCCTGCCTCTCTGCCTCCTTGCGATCTCTCTCCCTCTGTGAAATAAATAAATAAAATTAAAAAAAAATATCAGCACCAAACGGAAGAGATAGACTATTTCTAAACTTATTGATAAGTTCACATCTATGGTTAGCCTGGCCTTTGGTACAGCAAAAATAGAACAAAATACTTATGTACCCTAGTGGGACTGAATTTTTGGAATATCATTCTCAGAAGTACTTTAGGTTAAGACTTTAGATCAGCAATTAACAATCCTGACTTTCCAGTTTTTCTCAACAGACTCATTAAAGAGTAAGTCAAATCTTAAAACAAATTAATTGCATTATACCACTATCAAAATTCTACAAATATCTACTTACTGTATTAGTTTCCTATTGCTGCTATACCAAATTACCACAAAATTCAGTGGGTTAAAATAACCACAAATTTATTATTTTACAGTTCTGGAGGCCAGAAACCTGACACAGATCTTACGAGGCTAAACTAAAGGTGCTAGTAGGGCTGTATTTTTTCTGCAAGCTTCAGGGGAGACTGTTTCCTTGTCTCCTCCAGCTTCAATTGCAGACACCTGCATTCCTTGGCTTATGGCCCCCTTTCCTTTCCAAAGTCAGCAATAGCTGCTCGAATCTTTCAACACCTAAAATCACACCACTCTGATATTCTTCTGCATCCCTCATCTTTCAAGAGCATTTGTGATAACATCTGACCCACTCAGACCACCCTGGATAATTTCTCTATTTTATGGTCATCTGTTGAGCAACTGTAATACTCCCTTGCCATGTAACAGAGCGTATTCACAGATTCTCAAGATGAGGTTGAGGACATCTTTACAGGACCATTATTCTGCCTGCCACAGTCACTAATCACTTCTATTTGAATCCAAGGGTCTCTTTTCTGGTCTTCATTCTCTTCCACCTCAGGTCCACATTGCACAATTCTGATTGCCTCTTTTTTTTCCTAAACTCTGCTTTCTCATTTTTGGAAACACCAATATTTCTACTTCTCTTCTTGTTTACCTGATTTGTTTCCTGTCTACCTGTTGCTTTCACTTTCTCATCCTCACTCTCCAGTTATCAAAAGGCTCTGTCCTGGGGCCCTATCAATAAAAACTTCTTCAGAGGGCAACCTGTTTTTTTAATCTCCCCAAGTCCATATCTGGACACATCTAAGATTTTCCATAACCTCAGTACAATTTCTAATTACCAGCTCATATGATTAACTGTTACTACTTTAATTTTAACAATCTCCAAATACAAAATAATAATTGTACTGTTTATGTCTTTCATCATTCCTTATTTTGTCAGTGCTTTCTGCTCTTTTATCTTTTTTTGATATCTTCTTCGTAACTTTTACTCAAATTAGGAACCACATCTTGATTCTTTCTTTGAAATACCCATTTTCCCCTTACTCACTACAAAGAATTGTCACAATCCTATTTAAAGCCCTCACCTTGGGGCGACTGGGTGGCTCAGCCAGTTAATCGTCAGACTCTTGGTTTCGGCTCAGGTCATGATCTCAGGGTCATAGGATCCAGCCCCATGTGGAGCCTCAGCTCACAGTCTGCTTGAGATTCTTTCTCTCTTCCTTTCCCTCCCTCTCCTCACCCCGCCCCATTCACCTGCAGGCTCATGCTCTCTCAAATAAAATCTTAAAAAAAAAAAAAAATGAAGCCCTCACCTCTTCACATTAAGATATGTGCAACAATTTTCTTACATATATATTAATGTCAATTTAAAAATAATAGAGAACATTTGGGCGCCTGGGTGGCTCAGTGGGTTAAAGCCGCTGCCTTTGGCTCAGGTCATGATCCCAGGGTCCTGGGATCGAGGCCCACATCGGGCTCTCTGCTCAGCGGGGAGCCTGCTTCCTCCTCTCTCCTCTCTGCCTGCCTCTCTGCCTACTTGTAATCTCTCTCTCTCTGTGTCAAATGAATAAATAAAAAAAATCTTTAAAAAAAAATAAAAAAATAAAAATAATAGAGAACATTCAATATTTATTACATTCCAAGGATGTTTTCTATGAATTATCTAATTTAATCACAATAAATCCATATTAATGACAAAGAAATTGAGATGCAGATAGATTAAATAACGTGCTCAAAATCAAGAAGTAGTAAGTGAAGGATATTCCCAAAAGGTTGCTGTCACCATTCAGAACTCTTCAGATTCAGGGCAGTCTCCTTATTTTGGATTTCTGCAGCTAATACTTACTCCAAATGCTTATTGAAGCTATTCCTGAAGTTGGAATGTCTTCCTACTACCCTCTCTCCCCACTCAAATCCTACCTAACTTCCCCCTTGTCTGAATAATTTTATTTTCTGTAAATTACACACCTCAACTCCAAATGGAAACTAACTGGCACATAATATTCCCTTTTTATGTCTTAGTCATATCTCACCATAGTATTTCCAAATCCCAGACTGAAGCTCAACAAATACAGATTAATTTAAAAACCTCTGGGGTTGCCTGGGTGGCTCAGTTGGTTGAGTGTCCGACTCTTGGATGTTGGCTCAGGTCATGATCTCAGGGTCTTGAGATCAAGCCCCACATCAAGCTCCATGCACAGCAGGGAGTCTGCTTGGGATTCTCTCTCCCTCTCCCTCTGGCCACCTCCCAAATGCTCTTTCTGAAATAATCTTAAAAAAACAAACAAACACACCCTCCCCATTGACTATTTTTAAAAAGAGGCTGTCAAATAAAAAATAACTATCTATTAATTGGGAAGTTGGGAAGTACAGAGAGAAAAGTAGGGAAATGTTACAGGAAGAATGTGTTTCTCAAAAATTCCAATGTTGGAGTCATAACTCTCTCAACATACCTCAGGATGTAACCTTATTTGGAGGTAGGGTTTTTATAAAGGTAATCAAGTTAAAAAGAGGTCATTGGGGTGAGCCTTAATCCAATATGACATTTCCTTATGAAAAGGAAACATGTGGAGACAACCACACACACACAGAGAATGCCACGTGAAGATGAAGGCAGAAACTGGGGTGTTGCTTCTACAAGCCAAGGAACACTGCAAACCACTAGAAGCTAGGCAGGTGACACAGAAGAGAATCTCTCTCGACAGCCTTCAGAAAGAACCACCTCTGTCAGCACCTTCATCTCCTACTTCTAGTTTCCAGAATTGGGACACAAAATATTTCTGTAGCTCAGTTTGCGGTACTTTTTAAAAGTAGACTTAGCAAACTAATACAGGAAATAAGGGAAGAAGGTTCTGGATAATCAAGCACTGAGTTGTCACTTTAAAAATGGTTAGGACTTTGTTGTCTACTATAAAAAAAAGTAGGATGACCACACATGTTTCCAATCTTCTTTAATAAAGTGATTGGTGAATAAGGAGGGGGAGGGAAGGAAATTGTACAAAAGAATTGGCTTAAAGAAGGATAACTGGAGGCTTTTGCCTGTAATTGCATTCAGGTGTTGTTAATCTTTGTCATTTACCATGCCTCTCCTTCGACAACGACTATTTTTAACCTAGTTTTTACCGATAAAGCTGTATGTTAAAATTTGGATGAACGGGTTACAAATTTGGAATTATGACATTAGCGATTCTTTAAAGCAGGCAAGTTTTTGTGGTTTCTATTTTTATAAGAAAGGCCATGTATGCACATTATATTCTTATAATTTCTCTTGACCTCAAGATAGTACCAGTTCATGATAAGATTCGTTTTTGAAACTGAGGCTCAATTATTTTATAGTACTCTTATTTCTCCCCTTTAGGATTTGGTTGACCAGAGGCTTTTACCTACCGTCATTTAATCATGTTGCAAATCCACTGAAAGCCAGAGCTTCTACTCAATGCCTGCTCTTGATTTAAAGTATTTTCAATCTCCCTCAATTTGCAGCAAACCATATACAAATAAAACTGAAGGCATATTTTAGATTTATAATCATATCCTTTTTCTTAAGAAAATTACACCATGGTCTTCTTAAAGCCTTTCATATCAGAATAATATCAGCAATAACGTTTGATAACAAGTAAGAAAATGAAGGCACTGGTCAGAAGATACTGGCAGTTTCAGAAAAATCTATTGAAATATGTGCCATGAACAAAGAAAAGACAGAGAAAAGAAAGAAAAGCATGTATGTTGGAGAGTTGTAGTATTTCTCTGTGGATAATTCAGGAATAATTATCCTTCACTTTCGACTTCAATCACTTAAAGTTTACAAAATAAATAGAAAAGACTCCAACTTTGCCATACATTGCTCCAAAATTACTCACAATATAAACTGCATATGCTGTTCTTCAAATTCTAAGTATTTCAGAGGACAGGATTCAAATAATAGCTGTGCTTCGCATAGCTTGGTATCTGGGGCAACCCAATGAATTTAATTTCTATTATAAAAACATTAATAATATATACAGAGGTGACTACTTTCTTTGAAGTCTTCCAAGTACCCAACAACTATTAATTAAGCAACAGTCATATAATGAGAAACAATAAAAGTACAAAAATTAGAACTGCCTAAAATTAATGATTGGTTATGGTCAGAAATGGTAGCTGAAACTGCGTCTGACTTTTTCAGACTTCTGACAGCCAGCTGGGGCAATAACCCACGTTATTCCTGAATTATCCACAGAGAAATACTACAACTCTCCAACATACACGCTTTTCTTTCTTTTCTCTTTCCTTTTCTCATTTCTATCACCTACTTGATTTTGCTTTTCCTTCAACTGGCTTGTGATACCCACTTAAAGCTAAGAGATTCCTCTGCTACTTCCCCTCTATTTGCCAAGCTCCAGTCACAAAACAAACAATGCTTCTCTGGCATAGCTGTTTAAGAAAAGAAATAAATTTTTCATTATTATTTAACTTTGCAGTAAATATTACAGCATGTTATCTGCCAACATTTGTTAACTGTTTATCTAAATCCAATATGACATTTCCTTATGAAAAGGAAAAATGTGGAGACAACCACACACACACAGAGAACGCCACGTGAAGAGTTTATTCCCAAGGAATAAACTCTTGTAAGGCAAAGACATTTTTTAAATTATAAAATATAGTATACTCCCCAATAAAACCCCACAAAACAGGGGCACCTGCGTGGCTCAGTCGGTTAAGAGTCTGCCTTCGGCTCAGGTCATGGTCCTGGGGTCCTAGGATCCAGCCCTACATTGGGTGCCCTGCTCAGCCGGGAGCCAGCTTCTCTGTCTCCCTCTGCCCCTCTCCTCTCTACTCCTTCTCGTTCTCCCAAATACAAAAACCAAAAACCCCAAAACATTCATGTACCCACCACCCAACTTAGTAAATGACAAAAAGGCTATATAGTGTGTGGGGGTTTTTTTTTTCATTTTCGTTGAATTCTTTTTTTAATTTTTAATTTTGTTTTTTATTAACATATAATGTATTATTTGTTTCAGGGGTACAGGTCTGTGATTCATTAGTCTTACACAATTCACAGCACTAAAAATATGGAACACTTTATGAATTTGCGTGTCATCCTTGCGCAGGGGCCATGCTAATCTCTGTATTGTTCCAATTTTAGTATATGTGCTGCTGAAGTAAGCACAATATAATGTGTGTTTAAAAGAGATAGTAGGGCGCCTGGGTGGCTCAGTGGGTTAAAGCCTCTGCCTTCGGCTCAGGTCATGATCTCAGCATCCTGGGATCAAGGCCTGCATCGGGCTCTCTGCTCCGCAGGGAGCCTGCTTGCTCCTCTCTCTCTCTGCCTGCCTCTCTGCCTACTTGTGATCTCTCTCTCTGTGTCAAATAAATAAATAAATAAATAATCTTTAAAAAAAATAAATAAAAGAGATAGTATTTGTGAACAACTCAGTACATTGCCCAGCATATGGAAACGTTACTGTGTTAGACATTATGATTACTAGCACAGACCATGTACTCAGTTTCTCAATTTATTTCACTTGTCTATTCTGTAAGGAGAGACAGATTTAAACTAAATTTGAGATACTCAAAGGTTTAGAAATATACATTAAATTCAACTCACAACTCACAACTTCTTCAAACAGAACGTTACCATGTTTTTGAAATAAGATGTCTTCTGTGTAAGGTTTGCAATTTAAACTACTGGTAATTTTCATTTCATTTTTAAGCTATAGTTTATAAGTTAACTTACGCTGCTGCTTGGAAACATTTAAAAAATTTTTATTACGTATGCATTTTTGAAAAAACAGCTGTCACTTATTATTTATCTATTTATTTAAAGTAAGCTTTGTGTCTAATATGGGGCTTTGACTTACGACTCTTAGATCAAGAGTCGCACACTCTACTGACTGAGCCAGTCAGGTGCCAGAAACATTATTTTTAATGTAACTTAAAGACACTATAAAGACACTAGAGGGAGCTTACCTTTGTTAACTGGTTTTTTTATCTGAACTTTGTAAACCCTATGTAACCACTTAGAAAATACTCCCTGTGTTTATGTATATGTTGGCAAGAAAAAAAAAAATCTTTAGCTTTCATTAACTTTCTCAAAGGAATCTCTGTACTCCATCCCCCCAAAGCAAACAAACAATGAGCTAAGACATATAACTTTACAAGAAAACTAACTAGATAAAACCTGAAATAAAAAACCCTTGACCTGATTTTTCCCATTATGAAGACTTTCCCCTCTGATTAGATAATACATGTTTACCACTTAAGAGAAAACAGGGGCTCCAGAGTGCCTTAGTTGGGTTAAGCGGCTGACTCTTGATTCCGAATCAGGTCATGATCTCAGGGTTGTGAGACAGAGCCCTGCACACAGCTTTGCACTCAGTGCAGAGTCTGCTAGTCCTTCTTTCTCCTTCTCCCTCTGCCCCTCCCCCCACTCGTGCTCGCTCACGTTCTCTAAAATAAATAAAAATCTAAAAAAACCATCGATTTTCCATAAAGTTCATTTTGCTATAAGAATAATATGAATATATATTGCAAAAATAATAATATATTTTGGGAAATTTTTTATTCATAGGTAAAATCTTCAAAGCACGAATCCAACTTTACAGTATGATATACTTAATACTTGACAGTGTCTGGCTTGTAATTCGTGACGGTAAATGAATCTGACAAAGCAAGTTCTTCAAGAACTACTGGGACTTGGTAAAAATTTAGTATACGTAGCACATTGATACCCTGGCTATTCGGTAATATCAAAATGAACTCTTCGAAAAAGTATATATATTTTGAAAGGTAAAAATGAAAAAAAATCTTGCTTAAGGACAAAATGGCATCTGAGATGTTAATATATTTCAAAATAAATCTTTAAGTTCTTAAAATACATTTTTTTAAAGATTTTATTTATTTATTTGACACAGAGAGAGATATCACAAGTAGGCAGAGAGGCAGGCAGAGAGAGAGGAGGAAGCAGGCTCCCTGCCGAGCAGAGAGCCAGATGTGGGCCTCGACCCTGAGATCATGACCTGAGCCGAAGGCAGAGGCTTTAACCCACTGAGCCACCCAGGCGCCCATTAAAATATATTTTTTGTAAAATAAAAAGGTATCCAGATTTTCTCCTTCTGTTTAGAATAAAAATCAACTACCAAATTTCAGTAAGTAGAAAATACAAATCATGGAATAGTTTAGTGAGTTACAGAATACAATGCTTCATTTAGTTGTAGAGTAGTGACCTGGCCATTACTGACAAATAGGATGTCATTCCTCTTAATTCTCAGCACTTATCTATTATCCTTTGCCACAGCAGAAAATAAGATTATGGTGTCAGAACTTCAGAAATTCACCTGATGAAACTGTCCTCACATTGCTACTTCTTTATATTTAGGAAATAATAAAAGTAAACAGAGGGGTTCCTGGGTGGTTCAGTGGGTTAAGCCTCTGCCTTCGGCTCAGGTCATGATCTCAGGGTCCTGGGATCCAGCCCTTTGTCGGGCTCTCTGCTCAGCAAGGAGCCTTCCCTCTCTCCTTCTGCCTGCCTCTCTGCCTACTTGTGATCTCTCTGTCAAATAAATAAATAAAATCTTTAAAAATAAAAAAAATAAAAGTAAAGAGAAAAATGATACTAAAGTTGTAAATGTAAAACATACCCAAAATGAAACATGGTCAGAACGATCAGTACAGATGTTCAAATTCCGAATGCTCTCCTCACTCTTATTTTCTTTGCTGTAAAGCAGGCCCAGACTATGCTAATCCCCTGCAGTTTCTGCTATTGAATGTGAGGTCCACAAGGGCAGCAGGTCCTGTCTTCAACACTGTACATGTTGTGCCTTGCACAGTGCCTGACAGATGGGAGACACTCAATAAATACCTGTGCAATGAAGGAAAAAGAAATACAAAAAAGCCATTGATCTGGGGCCTAGAATGAGAGGTGGGAGTGGAGAACAGAAAACAGAACAAATAATAAAACAGAACAAATGAAAGTGAAATAATACTTGTAAACACTCATTTACATTGTCACATCAGGAGAAATTTTAGTAGAACAGTACTGATATCATTTTTATGTAATACTTATAACCGTATGTAAAGGCTTCACTGAGGCTTAAATTCTAAAAAAATTTCTAATAATTTAAAAGTAGCTTTGAAGAATTAATTTTAAAAGCTCATTAACTTATTATTAAAAAAAAAAAACGACAAAAAGCCCATCTTAGAAAAGGTTCATATAATGAACTCATTTGAGTAAAAAGATAAATGAATAAAAAAATTCTGCAGGAATACAAGAATCTATTAACAGTGGTTTTCTCTGGGAGGGACCAGAGGGCCCAATGCAGGGAGATGGGAACTTTTTTTTCCTTTATATGCTTTTGTGTGGTTTATATTTTATTTCTTACAATGAACATATATATTTTATAATAAAACTTAAGTATTTTTTTTTAGATTTTATTTATTTGACAGAGAGAGAGATCAGAAGTAGGCAGAGAGGCAGACAGAGGGAGAGGGGGAAGCAGGCTCCCTGCTGAGCAGAGAGCCCGATGCGGGGCTCGATTCCAGGACCCTGAGATCATGATCTGAGCCGAAGGAAGAGGCTTAACCCACTGAGCCACCCAGGTGTCCCTATAATAAAACTTGTGAAGAGAAAATGTCCAATTTGTATTTTTGAAACTCAGAAATTTAGAAATTTTAATCTCAATATACTGATGATTGATAATATTGTTGCAAATTTATACTTATTACTTCTCTTTACTAAAATACGAAAACAAACAAGACGGTTTGAGTGCAAGAAAATGAGACATATACTAAACTGCTCCAAGGCAGGGAAAAAGATTTATAATTAGGAAAGAAAAATTTCCAAAAGGTGAAATTGTAATCTACCTGCTCGTTTCTGTTAAATATTATCAGTGGTCTTTATTATCACTGAACATATGTTAAAATTTAGGGTTTTGAGGTTTTCCAAAAAAGGTAACTATTATATATTTAGTAGAATCAGGTATATGACAGACTCAAAAACAAACAAAACCTGGTTTCTCATTTTAATAATATTCTAGAGAATGCTCTTCTGTATATACATATAAATGATCTCGCTAGAGACATCATAACGATAGGAATATCAGAAGATTTAATTATGGGTGGATTGGCCATAAAATTGTTAAGTTGTAATTTTTAGGTCTCAGCTTTTTACTATCTATACATTTAAATACAAAACAAGAAGGTATGATTCTTGAATGATGGCACTTATAGCAGAAGGTTAATAATAACTAACCTTCTAAAAAATACATGTCTGTGGAAAAATTTTCAAATGAACATAATTTCGGTATCATTTTTAATAGATTTAAATTACATCTATCTGGGGCTAGTAACAGAATTCTTTGGTGGTGCCTCACTATAAGATATTGTATTGGAAATCCGTAAATTAAGCAACTGTTTCTTATGATATGCATCATCTTCCTGATTGGCATGTTCATCCAGAGATTTTCTTATATAGTTCTTTAATTCATCAATTCCTTCTCCTGTAACTGCAGAGATGGGGATGATATGTTGGAACTCCATGGTCCTCTCTGGAATCATGTTTTTTTCAAGTAGGTGCAGAAAATCTGAAACAAGGAACATAAAACTACGCTGATTTTCATTGTCTTTGAAAGTAAATTAAAACTATGCTAGAGGCTTATGGATCAAGGTACTAAAAACTTTGTATTTTTAATTCTATTTTCCCTTCCCTCATTAAAAAGCTCTCAGAAACTTTTGTTTTTACAAATGACAATGGTAAGATTCTTAGCAAATGATGGGTGCTTAGCAAATATTTTTTGGATGAATATATATATATATATTTAAAGATTTTATTTTTTATTTGACACAGAGAGAGAGAGATCAGATCACAAGTAGGCATAAAGGCAGGCAGAGAGAGAGGAGGAAGCAGGTNTTAAAGATTTTATTTTTTATTTGACACAGAGAGAGAGATCAGATCACAAGTAGGCATAAAGGCAGGCAGAGAGAGAGGAGGAAGCAGGTTCTCCGCTGAGCAGAAGCCCGAGGCGGGCCTGAATCCCTGGACCCTGAGATCATGACCTGAGCCGAAGGCAGAGGCTTTAACCCACTGAGCCACNAGA
Organism: Ailurus styani; assembly: GCA_002007465.1. Lineage (NCBI taxonomy): Eukaryota > Metazoa > Chordata > Mammalia > Carnivora > Ailuridae > Ailurus > Ailurus styani. The sequence goes on from LNAC01000106.1 coordinate 2,640,964, forward strand.
AGCCCGAGGCGGGCCTGAATCCCTGGACCCTGAGATCATGACCTGAGCCGAAGACAGAGGCTTTAACCCACTGAGCCACCCAGGCGCCCTGGATGAATATATTTTAAACCAAAATAAATATAAATAAAAGATAAATCACACATGCTTTATTTACAGAAGCAATAAATTTGCTTTTTTTGGAGGAGTTCAATGAAGTTAGGTAACAGATTTTCTAAAAGATGTATGTATAAAAATAACATCATTCATGATTAGGATATTATAGTTTGCCTTACTACACAGGTGGCTTTTAGCTGCCCTAAACTACAGGCTTATTATTATTATTTTTTAAGATTTTATTTATTTGAGGGGCACCTGGGTGGCTCAGTGGTTTAAAGCCTCTGCCTTCAACTCAGGTCATGATCCCAGAGTCCATGGATCGAGCCCCGCATCGGGCTCTCTGCTCGGCAGGGAGCCTGCTTCCTCCTCTCTCTACCTGCCTCTCTGCCTACTTGTGATCTCTCTCTCTCTGTCAAATAAATAAATAAAATCTTAAAAAAAAGATTTTATTTATTTGAGAGAGACAGTGACAGAGATAGTGAAAGAGAGCAGGAGTCAGGAGGAAGAGAAGCAGACTCCCTGCTGAGCAAGGACCCAGACACGGGGCTCGATCCACGGACTCTGGGATCATGACCTGAGCTGAAGGCAGACACTCAACCTACTGAGTCACCCAGGTGCCCCAAACTACAGGCTTATTTTCACTGGTCTTAGGAGCCATACTAAAATTGAAAAGGGAGTGGGGACATTTCAAGTGGAGATCATTTCAGATGAGTCTAATCTATCACCTCACAGAGGCTGACAGCTATTATATTACTTCTTCCTCTTCCCTGCCTTCAAGACAATGGGAAGGGAGATGGCACACTGATGGAAAGGGTTAACATGGATATGAACTGGGAAGGCTGGACTGAGAGACTGGACGAGTCAAAATGGAGCTTCATTTCTGAGATTCATAAGTCCCCAAGGAAGTCCAAAGACGCTAACTCAGGAATTATCACTGAGGGCACTATATTTTGTTTTATGACAGTCCAAAATAGGCACAAACTCTTGAGTAACCCTCCTTTCTGATACTTCCTCTGTAAACTCCCTTTTCTGCAAGATCAACTAGCAAATAGATCTGATGACCTCATAAAGCAAGTGACATTATAAAGAGTACTCAGTAGTTCCTGGAGTATTTATACCCTGAAAGTAGTTTATTAACTAAAGGACAGCTCCAATACGTAAATTATGCAGGGAAAAGATTTCTGTAAGGAAGAAAGGATTTTCTGGTGCTGTGTGCTAGTCCCAGTACACTACAACTTATTTTCCCCATTTTCATCAAAAGGATAAAAACAGATAAGTTAGTACCATCTAAAAACATATTAGCCACCTTCCATCCACCTGACCTTTCCTCATTTGTGAAGAGGTCCTCTACTAGACTCAGAAAAATGAAAGCGTCGTTACTGTAGGATAGGAAGTGTTCTGCAAAGATCAATATTCAAAACTGTGGAGAGTCCCTTTAAGTTCCTTTACACGAAGTGGTCCATTTAGGAACAAATTTCAAACAATAAATCCTTTTGCAATAACAGCATTATTATTCTATGTCACACATGCGTAGGTATTTAAGTTATTTTTAGAAGATTAGGACTCTTCAGGGTACTTTGCTGGCATTACAAAGATATATACGTCTTTTGCTCTGGTTTTAAATTTATGGTGTATTAGGAGAATGAAGGTCTAGAACTTGTGAAGTATGTTAAAGTAAAAGAATTTATAGGTAGGTGTTGACTTTCTCCTCTTCTGATCCAATTCCCATTGACTCTTTAAGGACTCAGTTTAAATTTTACTTCTTCACGAAGCCTGACTTTTCCTTTTGTCTCTGCTAACTTACTGTCCGTATCACAATTCTGAAACGTGGTAAGTATTTATGTTACAATGTTATTTAAAGTTTCATATTAATGTGTTCTTTCTTTAAACATGATTTTTTTAAGAGTAGCAATTGTCAGTTTTCTTTTCCACTGATTATACTACCTAGCATTTTTTGCACGAAATGGGCAATTATTAAATTGACATTAAATGAACAAATGGGGTTACCTTTAGGATTCTGGAGTTGATTCATCAGTACATGGAATTTATCCTGAGCACCTGGCAAGTCCATTTTATTAACTGCCAGAAGTGCAGGTTTTATCTGAAGTTCCTCTTTGTACAACTCCAATTCCTTCAAATAATAAAAGAAAAACCAAGTAATTTTATTAAAATATCTATACAGATTACCTATTTGGTAATATCTTTCTTTACTTTGTAGGCCTGGGTAACCTAGAGCCCACTCATATTTCTGAAATTCAATAAACCCCAACAACCACAAAATTAAGTGACAAAGAAAATTCATAAAATGCTCACTGGTTAGGTCACATGTTAATATATTTAACTCAAATGACATCTTAGAGACATTGTGTTTTGTGTGTAGGGCCAAATGCAGATATCTAGACTTCTATTAAGCACACTGATAAAATTCAGAAGTAAATAATGACAATCTAATGCTATATTTATATTATTCTTGGAAAAAGTAAGTGTGCTTAGGAGTAAATCTTCATGACCATGGATTAGGTAATGGTTTCTTAGCTATGACACCAATACACAAGCAAAAGAAAAAAACAGACAAAAAGAACTTCATTAAAATGTAAAATTTTGTGCTTCAAAAGATAGCATAAAGTGAAGAGAAGGGCACCTGGGTGGCTCAGTGGGTTAAGCATCTGCTTCTGGCTAAGCTCATGATCTCAGGTTCCTGGGATGGAGCCCCCTGTCAGGCTCCCTGTTCCCTGATCAGCAGGGAGTCTGTTTCTCCCTCTGCCCCCCTCCCCATGCACTCACTCACTCTCTCTGAAATAAATAAATAAAATCTTAAAAAACAAAACAAAACAAAAAAAAACAACGAACATGAAGACAAGAGAAATGGGAGAAATATTTGCAAGACATGTACCTGATAAGAGACATTCTTTTTTTTTTAAGATTTATTTATTTATTTATTTGACAGAGAGAGAGAGAGATCAGATCACAAGTAGGCAGAGAGGCAGGCAGAGAAAGAGGAGGAAGCAGGCTCCCTGCTGAGCAGGGAGCCTGATGCGGGCCTTGATCCCAGGACCCCGAGATCATGACCTGAGCTGAAGGCAGAGGCTTTAACCCACTGAGCCACCCAGGTGCCCCTGATAAAAGACTTGTATCCAAAATATACAGAACTCTTACAACTCAACAATAAAAAGATAAGTTACCCAATTTAAAAAATGCACAAAGAATGTGAACAGACATTTCTCCAAAGACATACAAATGGCTGATAAACACATGAAAGGATGCTCAACATCATTAGTCACTAGAGAAATGTAGGTCAAAACCATAATGAAATACCACCTCCCCTACTAGGATAACTAAAAATAAAAAACGCAGACAAAAGATCAAGTTTTGGCATTCTTGTAGAAAAACTGGAACCCTCACATACATTGCTAGTGCGTTTATAAAGTAGTACAATGGTGCAGCCACTCTAAAAGTCTGGCAGTTCCTCAAAATGTTAAACACTGGACTGACCATATTATCTAGCAATTCTACTCCTAGGTATATATGCCCAAGGTAAATGAAAACATGTCCACACAATAACGCATATTCAAATGCTCACAGGAACATTATTCATAATAGACAAAAAGTGATAAGCATATAAGATATATAAAGTCCTGGAGGTAAGCATCATCATGCTGTGTTAGAGAGAAATCATGTGGCTGAGAATAGAAAGTAAGGCAGGAAGAGCAGAGATGAACTGCAAAGTAGGAACTGACCCTTGCCAGATTCAAAACCATGTTTAGAGTAAGACTTTAACCTAACAACAGTGGGGGAACCAGTGAAATGTTTTATTTTTATTTTTTTAAGATTTTATTTATTTCAGAGAGAGAAAGCGCATAAGTAGGCAGAATGGCAGGCAGAGGGAGAGGGAGAAATAGGTTCTCCGCTGAGCAGAGAACCTGATGTGGGGCTCGATCCCAGGACTGTGGGATCATGACCTGAGCTGAAGGCAGAGGCTTAACTGACTGAGCCACCGAGGCACCTCAATGAAGTGTTTTAAGCAGAGAACAAGCATTAGCTTAGTTCTTTCACAAAGATCACTCTAGCTGCCACATAAAAAAAAAAAAAAAGGACTAGAGAATGGTATTTATAATAGCATTATGTGGTGACAGATGGTAGCTACACTTGTGGTGACCACAGCATGATGTATACAGAGTTACTGAATCACTATGTTGTACACACCTGAAAATACTGTAACTTTGAGTGTCAACTAAATTTCTGTTAAAAAAAATGGACTGGAGAAAAGTGAGACTAGAAGCAAAGTGATGACATAGGAATATTAAAAGCATTCTAGTGAGGAGGGCTGATGATTATAACAGTGTGGATGAAGACAAGTAGATGAATTGCAGAGATTCAGGATATAGAACTGACAGGGGTTAATGCAGGTGGTGAGAAAGACAGAATCGAGATCAATACCCAGGACCAATACCCAGTTGTATCCATATTAAATTTGAGAACGTAATGGGACATCCAATGAAAGATATCCATTAGGCAGCTGGTCTAAAGTATGACCAAAAGATGTAGGTATCAGAAAAAGATTTGGCAGTCATACGTATTAACTGTAACTGAATGCTACCTAAGGAATGAACAGGAAAGAGCATAAAAAATAGACTGAGGGGAGCCTGGGTGGCTCAATGGTTAAATGTCTGCCTTCGGCTCAGGTCATGATCCTGAAGTCCCAGGATCAAGCCCCATATCAGGTTCCCTATTCATCAGAGAGCCTGCTTCTTCCTCTGCCCTTCACCCCACTCATACTCTCTCTCTCTCAAATAAATAAAATATTAAAAAAAAAACAGACTGAGAAATAGTCTAAAAAGTAGGAATAAAAGTTCAAGCAAGATAAGGTCTGAGAAGTATGTAATAGGAATGGAGAATAAAGGAGATTTTCATTGGTTGTAAAAGGTTGAAGACTGGGTTAATACAGAACTGGAGAAAGCAAGTTTAGATGATTCTTTGACATCAAAGCTTCAAAAAGTAGAGGTGGAATATGTATTTATTCTAAATATGTTATTTAATATAGTTTTATATGCCTACATGTTAGACCAAATGCAGAACACGGTAAAACAGAAAACTTACTTTTGTAAGCAGTAATATGGTTTCAAAGGCAGTTCTGTATTGAGTTTGGGAAGAAAGCTGAAAACCAGAAATATCGACCTAAAAGAAAGATGAAGTCTTTAACATAAGAAAGAGACAGTCTTTAACATAAAAACAAGTTATAAATTTCTACGTTTTGAAATGTTTTACTTTTTCAAGCTAAAAATAATTTCTCAGTCTATACATTATTGTTAATTCAGTAATTCAAAATAAGAGAAACTGTGGTGTCAAGACAGCCATAATTACTCTGATAAAATTATAATCATTAATGAAATGAGAAACTAGTATAGATAAAACAATTTGTATGAGATATAAGCAATCTCATATATAGCTCCAACACCATCAATGAAGTAGGAAAGAAATACTATATAACATACAGTATGTTGACAATTTTCTTTTTTTTTTTGGTATGTTGACAATCTTAAGGAATTAAGCCTTGACAAGTATGGCCAAACTTACATCTAATATAGTAATGCCATTTTCACTCTGTATTATAAATGAAGATTATTTACTATAATTGACCCCCATTAAAACACTTAGTGGAGTAACATGATAGTACCTTAGCTTTAAATCTTATTATTATAAAAAATTTCTAGAAAAACTAAACACATTGATTTTCACATTCATTACATTGGTACATTGGAACATTACATTGGTACACATATGACTTACAACAAACAGTAGTTGTTTAGTTCTTTCTATATGCTTGAGGAATTTATGGCCCATTCCTTTGTTCATATGTGCTCCTTCTATTAAACCAGGAAGATCAGCTACTGATATCTAATACGAAGTTAAATGGTTTGATAAAAAAAGAAAACAATTACATCCCCAAATTTTCATATTTCAAATACAGTTACTAATTTGTGATTACTACTACATATTTATAAAACCAAGATATTAAGAATCAAAACCATTTTTTGCTATTTCAAAACCATTTGTTATCAGAAATGAGTCCCCCCCCTTTTTTAAATTTATTTGACAGAGAGAGAGATCACAAGTAGGCAGAGAGGTAAGCAGAGGGAGAGGGGGACGCAGGCTCCCTGCCAAGCAGAGAGCCCAAGGTGGGGCTTGATCTCAGGACCCTGAGATCACTACCCGAGATGAAGGCAGAGGCTTAACCCACTGAGCCACCCAGGCGCCCCTTGAGTCCCATTTTTACTTACTAATCTAACAATCAAAGAATTCTAGATCTTAGTTTAACATTTATTAATCACATAAATTCTCTTTAGGATTCCATCAAATTATATTGTTCAACATGAACCCATCATAGAATTTTAACTTTCTGAATTCTTAAAAGCATAGAAGGATATTAATTCAGCAGACATTGACTTAGTATAGCTCTCTTTTAAATTCCGTACATAGGGTGCCTGGGGTGGCTCAGTGCGTTAAAGCCTCTGCCTTTGGCTCAGGTCGTGGTCTCAGGGTCCTGGGATCGAGGCCCACATCCGGCTTCCTGCTCGGCGGGGAGCCTGCTTCCTCCTCTCTCTGCCTGCCTCTCTTCCAACTTGTGATCTGATCTCTCTCTCTGTGTCAAATAGATAAATAAAATCTTTTAAAAAAATAAATAAATAAATTCCGTACATAATTGATTATGTGGCGCCATTGTTCCTTTTCTGTTTATGTTCCACCAAGAGGACTACTGACCATTTTTGAAAAGTAAAGGATACAAGAAGGTTCTTATAACTCCTTTTTGAAATGGTAAGTTATTAACCATTAGTTTACATTTGTGGTTTTCAAACCTCACTGCACATTATAATACCCAGAGATCTTTTATAAAGTAGAGATACCCAGGCCCTACTCCAAAGAATTTGGTTTCAAATCTCTGGGGCCCAGGCTTCATTTATCATTGTTCTGAAGCCATCCAGTTAATTACGATGTGCAGTAAGGGCTGAGAAGCACTGCTCTTCATTCACTGCCCCTGTGGATTTCAGAATTTTAAAGGAAATTGTGGCTATGTGACAAAGCAGTCACATAGACAAAATACAACAAAGGTTTCATGTTCTGAAAATATTTTCTTCTTGTCCTGAAATTTTGTTTGCAGGTTCTCCACTGAGAATTTTACAACTGAGAATTAAGTTTCCCTTAAAATTTACAATGTTCTCTTTTCCTCTAAATATTATTCTCCATATTCATATTATCCTGTATTTATATTTTTATTCCATATAATTGAAATTTTAAAAATTTTTACTGTTATATAACTTACATAAATGAATATAAATCTTTTATGTCTCATTGATATAGCATCACAAGTCCATACTTTACATTAGGGTTCACTCTTGGTGCTGTCCATTCTACTGGCTTTGACAAATGTATATCATCATGTACCCACCATTATCGTATCACAAAGAATGGTTTCGCTGCCCTAAAAATCCTCTGTGCTCTTCTAGTCATTCTTTCTTTCCCTTTAATCCTTGGAAATCACCGATCTTTTTTGCTATGTCCATAGTTTTGCCTTTTTCCAGAATGTCACATAGTTAGAACCATACTGTATGTAGCCTTTTCAGATTGGCTTTTTTCCATTAGGCATATGCATTTAAGTTCTTCCATGTCTTTCACGCCTTCATAACTCAATTCTTTTTAGTGTTAGATAATATTCCATTATTACCACAGTTTATTTATTCATTCACCTACTGAAGGACATCTTGGTTGCTTCCAAGTTTTGGCACTTATTAACAAGGCTGCTACAAACATCCATGTGCAGGTTTTTGTGTGTACTTTGCATTTGGATAAATACCAAGCAGCATAAATCCTTGTCATACATTACACATTTAAAAAATTTTGTTACTTTCCTCTGTTATTTTTTTTTACTCTAATTATTCAAAAGATCTCGGGTAGTTCCTTATTAAGGAAAAATAAATTTTAATAGCTAAACAGAATCCCACTCAATTAAAAAAATTTTTTTAGAAAGAGAAAGTTGGAATAAAACCAGTTCCATGACTTTAGAAAATGTTTTTAGGAAACAAAATCAAATATAGCAATAAAATATGGACTTGAAATGTGAACAAACAGAGATCAAAGAGATAAAGACGATCCATGCTGTAATGATAAACTAGACCTAAACTTTGGAAGGACAAAAAGTTGTATTTTCATATAATATTCTACTATGACTGTGCTCAGCAGAATTGATTCAATCATGGTCTCATTTACCAAAAAGAAAATTCTGCTACTTTTCCCTCCTAACACCACAGAAACAATCAAATATTACACAGTTGAAGCACCAAAAGCACTTCTAACCAAGTGTCTTACTTTAAAAATACTCACCTGTTTGAAATCATTATACATAATCTTTCCAAGTTGAGGCTTTAATGTTGTAACTAAAAGAAACAACCAATAAATTAAGGCTAGAATAGGCTGGTACTCTCAAAACTGTCTTTGCATTATGTATAAAATAAATACTTCTTTTTTGTAAACAATTTAATGCAGATTATATTCTCATTTGTTAGAATGGAAAGTACAATGGTAATCTGCATAGGCATAAAGCTAATCTAATCAGTGGGCTTCAAAGTTCTTTGGTTGTACTTTAAGGAGCGTGATCAAGGTGCTGCTGGGCAGAACAGAATTTAGGTTTCTATCACTAGGTCTGTGGGTGAAATTTGTTTGGTCCTTTCTCATTCATTTATCCTCAAGCCTCATCAATTCTGCAGTAGCCTCTTTCCTATGACTCTGAACTTTTCTTCCTCTTTCCTTCTCAAGAGTTCCTGTATTTTAATAATAAATATTGGTCATGTAATTTTTAGCAATTAGTCCCAAAGAAACTCTACTTCATCAGAGTTTAATTTTAGAATGGCTTAATTGTATTTTCTAGGTTAATAGATGTTTCTTTTTTTTTTTTTTTTTAAAGATTTTACTTATTTATTTGACACAGAGAGAGAGATTACGAGTAGGCAGAGAGGCAGGCAGAGAGACAAGGAGAGGAGGAAGCAGGCTCCCTGCTGAGCAGAGAGCCCGATGCGGGCCTCGATCCCAGGACGCTGAGATCATGACCTGAGCCGAAAGCAGAGGCTTTAACCCACTGAGCCACCCAGGCGCCCAATAGATGTTTCTTTATCTTTTTGTTTAATGATGACAGAGATTCTATCACATTTATTCATTATGTGGTCTAATCACCCATTATATTTCATCTAGCTACTGCAATAGCCTATTCTTCCCAGACCCATTTATGTCCCACGCCAATCCATTTTCTATATTACATGTGGAGAGATCTTTTTGAAAAGCAAATCTAATCATTTTATCCTTTGATTAAAAGGCTATGAGGTGCTCTTTATATCTAATAAAGCCTACCTGGTCTATATGATACGGTCTCTACTTACATCTCCCGACTCATCAATTCCCTCTTTCCCTTACTACATGTTCTCTAGACACACAGACCGCCCTGCCACCAGAGCCTTTGTGTACAATGCTACTTCCTCTGACGAGAGCACCTTTCACAACCAGTCACTGATTAACGCATGTATTCCTCACACCTCAGCCCTAGCATCACACCTTCCCAAAGAAGTTTAAACCAGCTACCTACACTCTTTCACAGAATCATAATATATTCCCGCATTGTCAGGTGTGATATATATGCCTTCCCCTATTCGTCTATTAGCTCAGTAAGAGTCAGAACAGTATCTGTTTCTGCTTACCAGTCTGTCTCTATAGAACCCACTGCAGTTAACAGAAATAAATACTTGCTAAATGAAAGAACAGTGCTTGATAAAGGGTAGTTGCTCATAAAATCACAACTAAATCAAATAAATGATTATCATAGGAGAAATAAATGCAAAAAAGCAAGTGTCTAATAAGTACTAGGAACTTTGTCAAGGGCTAAAGAGATTTCAAGGATTAATGGGAAACCTATGTATTCTGGTGGCCAAGTTTTCAAACTAAGGCTACCTCAGAGTTGTCACTTTCTTCATATAGTCTTTAAAAATTTACCTCACACATTAAAATATACAACAAATGATACTTACATGCATAATCTGCAATTACAGGTTTTGCATGAGAAACTTGACTTAGCAAAGAGGATTTTCCAGCATTTGGGAATCTGAAATGCAAAAATAAAATAATGAATTAAAACAAATAGTATTATTAACAATACTTGCTCATCTCTGAATTTCTAACATTTCAAGAAGTAGATTTCTTGAATATTTCTGGGAATAAAAGTAGACTATGAATTAAAAATAATCCTGAAAAACTTGAATGAAATGTACATATGAAAAAAGTAAAGATAAATTTATGCTGGACACTAGAGATGTTTAAGTATTGAGTATAGTTCAAATATCTTAAAAAAGCCTGTAAATCATAGAAAAACAAAAAGAAACTAAAAAAAGACCAACAATCCACTAATTCTAGTCAAACAATGACAAAATATTGCTTATATTGCTTTATAAATTTTTCTTTAATGTCTTATACGGATATTTCCAAATACATACAAAAGTAGAGAGAAGTAATGAATCTCAATTAGCAATCACCTAGCTTTAGATAATTACACATTCCCAATACTTTTTTTTAAGTTGGTTTGTACAGGGACTCACCTCAGGTCCGTGTATTATAACTGGTTAACGTATCCCTTAAATTTCTTTTGGTAAAGGTCTCCCCTATTTTGTTTTCTCTTTGAAATTTTATTTTTCATTTTTTAAAGTTTATTTGAGAAAGAGAGAGAGAGCAGGTGTGCGCTGCAAGTGCAAGCACGAGGAGGGGCATAGGGAGAGAAAGAATCCTCAAGCAGACTCCTTGCTGAGTGTGGAGCCCCACATGGGGGTTGATCCCAGGACCCTGAGACCATGACCTTAGTGGAAATCAAGAGTTGGCCACTTAACTTACTGAGCCACCCAGGTGCTGCTGCAATATTATTTTTAAGGAAACTGGGTCATTTGTCCTATAGTCTTTCTTTCCCATAGTCTGGATTTTTTTTTTGCTGACACCCCCGTGATGTCCTTTAGCATGCTCCTTTGTCCCAGTTTTTCTATAAATTGTTAGTTTGAGATAAAGCCTTGATCAGGTTCAGTTTTGATTTTTTTTTTCTGAAAGATTACTTCATGGTTGGCCTGCTTTTTAAACTGAGTAATATAAGGTGAACACTTTTCGAGGGCACACTGTAATTTACTTAATTTCCTATTGTTTTTTTTTTTTAAGACTTTATTTATTTATTTGACACAGAGAGAGAGATTACAAGTAGGCAGACAGGCAGGCAGAGAGACAGGGAGAGGAGGAAGCAGGCTCCCTGCTGAGCAGAGAGCCCGATGCGGGCCTCGATCCCAGGACGCTGAGATCATGACCTGAGCCGAAAGCAGAGGCTTTAACCCACTGAGCCACCCAGGCGCCCTTGTTTGTTTTTTTTAAAGATTTTATTTATTTATTTGACAGAGAAAGAGATCACAAGTAGGCAGAGAGGAGGAAGCAGGCTGCCTGCGGTGCAGAGAGCCCGATGGGGGCCTCGATCCCGGGACCCTGAGATCATGACCTGAGCCGAAGGCAGAGGCTTTAACCCACTGAGCCACCCAGGCGCCCTTAATTTCCTATTGTTAGGCATTAAGGTTATCTCCAATTTTTTACTATTAAAAATTACAAAAAATTGTATGCAGCTAGAAGGACATATACCAACATTAACAGTCACTCCTAAGTGATGGAATTAATAGATACTTTTTTCTTTCAGCAAATTTTCTTTTAGCATTTATTATTTGTCTAACTTTTAGGACTTTAAACACCATAGTTATTATCCTTTAACTTTTATTTTAAAGATTTTACTTATTTAAGAGAGAGAGGAAGAACACGCCCGAGCACAAGCAGGGTGGGAGGGAGAATGGGAGAGGGAGAAGCAAACTTCCTGCTGAGCAGAGAGCCCGATCCAGGGCTCAATCCCAGGACCCTGAGATCATGACCCGAGCCAAAGGCAGGTTTAACCGACTGAGCTACCCACATGCCCCTTTCCTTGAACTTTTACATATACCTTTAATCTCTTTCTTGAGATACATTTTCTTGATGAGAAAATACTGAATTATAATATAGTTAAAATATATTGTTTTAAAGGCTTGGATTTTATTGCTAAATTTGCTTTAGGAAAGGCCCACCATATATGAAAGTACTAGGAATGAGAATCACTTAAATGATTTCCTCAATTCCATTCAGATATTTTCATTAAATTTATCCAAATAATACTTATTAATCATTAATTTGACCAGGCAATATACTAGCATCAGAAATACAGCAATCAATGAGACCAGTGTGATCCCTGTCTTCACAGCTTTCATTCAAACTGGAAAAAAAAAAATTGGAGAAAGCTCTTCTTATAAAACATGCTAAACTTTCACTTGGAATAATGGTATAATATTTTGGAAATATTAATCTGAAATTCTATAAAAATTTATTATCTCTTAGTAGAGCTCTTTTAACATTCAAAATAAATCTAATTAAAATATCTCATTAAATATATCTTCATATAATGAATTTAAAATAAAATTAGGTGAGTTTTTGTAATGACTCATTTTTCTGTGGAAATACAGTACTGTCTTTTTTTTTTTTTTTGGAATACAGCATGGTCTTATACCTTATTATACCCAGGCCCTTTTAACATTTTGAAATGTAAACTGTAGTAATTTTTATTCATAATTATCCCTAACTAGACTTGCTTATTTCTTTCGATTATCCTCATATTTTCATAATAGTATTCAATGCAGAAAAATGCCAGTGACTATTTCCAAAGAAATTGAAATATGAAAAGAAAAAGGATGCTAATGGTTGAAGAAATGATAACTAAGATTTTTCCTGAAAAATACTTAATAAAAATTTTAAAGGCTGAAATCCAACCTATGCAAAGATCAGACTTGACAACAGCAGTACAAATATGTTAGTGATAGGCACCTTTCTTCTAAGATTCAGTTCATTCCTGAAACCAGAAAACAGGTATCTGTTTATGCTGTTACTTACAGTAGTAACTTTTTAAGAATTGTTACCTAATTCGAAAGCATTAAAATATATACATTAAGAATTGTACTTAAAAAACTTGATGCTTTTAAAAACTTTAAAAACTTGATGCTTCAATTATTGGCTGTATTATCAAATCCACTTCTAAAAAGCTTAGTATTTCACTATACGTACTCTCCAATAAGTTGGCAACGTAATGATGATGATGATAGCAGTTACCATTCATTAACCATTCATAAATCCAAGGCATGTGTTGTGCTATAAATGTGTTACCTTATTTACAACATTTTGATACCATCTCCAGCCACTATTAAAAGTGAGGAAACAAAGGCTTAGAGACATTCTAAAACTTATCCAAGACCTTCCAAGTGGTCTCCAGAGGATATGAGATTCTAACCCAAACAGTCTCTCACTTGAGTCCCCCATCCTCACCCAACCTTTACCACTTAGCCTTGTGGGGCTCTTCTTAGTCTGCAGAGGTGTCTCAATGGAACCTAAAACACATTTTTATAACGAATGAACTGTGAATGGCTAGATTCTCAGTCATGTCCACAAATACTTACTAAGCCTACAACATTGTGAAAAATAAACTTTATTAAGGAAACTATGCCTGATAACTATGTTTTATGGAAAAGACTAAATGCAAATGGCAAGCCTGAACACCAGGATCACATCTTTTCCTATTATAATCTCAGCAGGAATGGGGTCTTCATGAATTCTAAGCCACTGCTGTTAAGACCTAGTAGCTAGATAGGCATGGCAAGAAGTAAGGGATTCAGACTGATGACTCTGGTGAAGAAGTAGTGAGTGGCTGGAGTGGTAAAGGATGTTAGAACAAAGCTATGTAAGGCGAGGAATGGAACTGGAAGTCTGAAGTAGAGCCAGGAATAAGGCAGTGTTCCCTATTTTTTTTCTTAAGTGTTTCATGTGACTACCATGTAATGCTGAAGGGGGGCCAGGCAAAGAGGGAGAGAATAAATGCAAAGTTGAGGTCTTCCCTTCCTTTACCTACTTTCTAGCTTGCTATCTATCCCCCTCAGTCAGGTGCCAGCAATACAAACCCTACAGCTAAACAGCACTGTTTGATGAAACAATGGAAGCCTGTGAAAGAGGACAACGTTGTGTGGTCTGCAGTACTGAGAATGGACAGATTGTAAGTAGAGCATGAAGGACAGGGAAACTGTCACGGTGAGATCCAACTTGGTGCTCAATAGTGTCTAAATCTGATGGCTGAGACTGTCTGGGCCATTAGTCACCTGATCAACAATACAGCGGTACCTCTACTAAGACTTATAAGAATATCTCAAGCATTTTTTCTCTTTTTATTTCCTCCTATATACTTCATAAAATGTGGTTTGGGATTTTAATTTTATATATTTATTTATTTTGGGGGGGGATTTTAATTTTATTCCTTAATATCTGGTACCTTTTTTTCACCTTCCTATACTACTGCATTTGATTGATTTTTCTTTCCTGATTCATTCTCTACCATTCCCACTAGCCTACTCAATTGCTATGATCTTCCCTTTTTAAAAATTTTTTATTTATTTGTAAAAATAATATTGTTAATTTTTAATTGTGAAACTCTATGTTTGCAACATTAAATTAACTATATTTAGGAGCATCCTCAAAGTATACAAACAACATACAAATTCCATAAATAACACTGGTCCCAAATTACCATTTATATTTATCTCCTATTCATGAATTATCTCTCTGCAATTATAAAAATAAAAATACAAATGATACTTACCCCACTAGGCCTATATCAGCTATAAGTTTTAGATCAAGGTGAATAACTCGTTTCTGGCCTTTCAGGGGTAAGAAATTAGTGAGTAATTTACCGCCAAGGCCTCCTTCAGCTACCAAAATTCTGTCTTTCTCTTTATTGAGCTCTCCTTAAAAAGACAGAGAGAAAGATAATTAGAACAAAGATTACTACTTGGAGCTAATCACTAATGACATTTTGCATTTAGAAACAGATGCCAAAAAATTCCAATTTATAAATCTAAAAAACTGTATCTTTACAATAATCCTAAATCTAGCAGTTAATTTTGAGCTTTAAAAAAATAATTATTTATTATTTGAGAGAGACAGACCTTGAGCGAGCATGTGCATACCAGGAGGGGGAGGGGCAAACAGAGAGGGAGAATCTCAAGTAAATTCCTCGCTGAGCGAGGAGCCTAATGCAGGGCTTGATCCCAGGACCCTGAGATCATGACCCGAGCTGAAATCAAGAGTCGGATGCAGAACCAAATAGGCCACCTAGTGCCCCCTGAACAACTTTTTTTCCCTTGAACAATTTTTATATAAAGTTTTCAAAATCTCTTATAAATTAGCAGTTGAAGTAGTTTTTAAAAAACTTAAAGAGGAGTTATTTCCCACAGTTCCCAAACAACTTTAGAAAATATGTACATTTTTCGGGGTGCCTGGGTGGCTCAGTCATTAAGCGTCTGCCTTTGGCTCAGGTCATGATCCCAGAGTCCTGGGATTAAGCCCCTCCTCGGGCTCCCTGCTCTGCTGGAAAGCCTACTTCTCCCTCCCCCACTCCCCCTGCTGGTGCTCCCTCTCTTGCTGTGTCTCCCTCTCTGTCAAATAAATAAATAAATAAATCTTAAAAAAAAAAAAAAAAAGAAAATACATTTTTCACAACCTTAGAATCTATAATACACTTACCTATAATTTTACCATTTTCATCAGTTACTGAAATACCCACAGGTACAGGAATTTCACAGTCTTTTCCTTTGGACCCTTTCAGTGCATTAACTCTACAAAAAAATAAAGCTAAATTAAAATAGGGAAAACCCACTATATTAAATGGACTATACTCAAGCCAATATAATGGCTTACAAAGACTAGAAACCAACTTTTCTTGTTAATGCAAATGTTAAATGGCCAAATATCAGAGGAAGAGAAAATTATTGCTATTTATTTGCATTTTAGACTATCATATAAAAACAATTAAAATAAAATAAATAATAAGAACAAGTAATAATAATAGGTAATGATTTAAGTTATCAAGCTAACCACCAAGTCATTTTAACTCATAACGAACTAAAATATTATACGACTAAAATGGAGAGATCATTGCTGTAACACGAATAAGCCAGAAAAAAACCAGAATTATGTGGATGTATATAAACGAATGAGACTGTGAAAAAAAATAGGAAATCAATTGAATAACAAATATTTTAACAAACGGACCTCAAACAAGAGTACTTTAGTTATGAGAGACTGATCTAGCTACTTTCACACTGCTTATGATAGAATTGGTACAAACTTTTAACAAGGAATTCTACTTCTGGAAATTTATCCTAAAAAAATAACTGAACAATCATGTAAAACACTATATACACAAGAATATATTTACACTGTGACTATAACAATGAAAAAGTCTATAATTACCTAAATGAATGAATGCCAAAAAAAGTTATTTCCAATAGTATATTAGTATGCAGCCATTCTGAACAATACTCTGGCATGGAAAAAAATATTAAGAGAAAAGAAAAGGTTGGAAAATGTTGTGCTCTCATTTTTGTACCCCCAAATTTTACATACATCCGCATAATTACAAACTAACTGCCACAAGTCATTTTGCATAAACATCTAAAAAAAAGACTTAGAACAATCAAGAAAAGGTTAATAGTGGTTATCTATGGGTGGAAGAATTATAGGTGATTGACTTTTTTTTCAAATTTTATTTTATCGGATATTTTTACAATAAGCTTGAAAAACATTTATACAGAGATAAAATGAAGAACAATATACAAACAAAAAGATTATACAATTATATAACAACCATATTAAGGCTATCGCATAATTATGTACCACTTACTCAGCCAATTATACATACAGATTCAACACCTACATACAACGCCCGGTGCTCATCACAACTGCACTCCTTAATCCCCATCACCTATTTCACCCATCCCCCCAACCCACCTCCTCTCTAGTAACCATCAGTTTGCTCTCTACAGTTAAGAGTCTGTTTCTTGGTTTGCCCCTCTCTCTCTTTTCCCTTATGCTCATTTGTTTTATTTCTTAAATTCCACATATGAGTAAAATCATAGGTATTTGTCTCTCTGAGTTATTTCACTTACCATAATACTCTCTAGCTCCATCCACATCTTGCAAATGGCAAGAGCTCATTCCTTTTTATGGCTGAATAATATTCCATGGTATATGTATACCATATCTTCTTTATCCATTCATCAGTTAATGGATATTTGGGATCTTTCCATTAATTTGGATATTGTTGATAATGCTAACATCGGGGTGCATGTATCTCTTCAAATTAGTATTTTTGTATTTTGGGGGTAAATACCCAGTAGTGTGATCACTTGATCATAGGGTACTTCTATTTTTAATTTTTTTGAGGAACCTCCATATTGTTTTTCATAGTGGCTGCATCAGTTTGCATTCCCACCAATAGTGTAAGAGGGTTCTCTTTTCTCTGCATCCTCGCCAACATCGTGTTGTTAATTTTAACCATTCTGACTGGTGTAAGGTGATATCTTATTGTAGTTATTTGTATTTCCCTGATGATGAGTGATATTGAGCATCTTTTCATGCATGTTGATCACCTGTATGTCTTCTTTGGAAAAGACATGTCTTCTGCCCATTTTTTAACTGTTTTCTCAGTGTTGAGTTTTATAACTTCTTTGGATATTCTGAATACTAACCCTTTATCAAATATGTCATTTGCAAGTATCTTCTCACTCCGTAAGTTGCCTTTTAGTTTTCTGGATTGTGTGCTTCATTGTGCTTTTATTTTAAGAAGTCCCAATAGTTTATTTATGCTTTTGTTTCCCTTGCCTCTAGAGACAATCTGGTAAGCTGCTATGGCCAATGTCAAAGAGGTTACTGCCTGTATTCTTCTCTAGGATTTTAATGGTTTCCTGTCTCACATTTAGATTTTTAATCCATTTTGAATTAATTATTGTGCATGATGTAAGACAGTGGTCCAGTTTCATTCTTTTGCATGTTGCTGTCCAGTTTTCCTTACATCATTTATTGAAGAAACTGTCTTTTTTCAATTGGATACTCTTTCCTGCCTTTTCCAAGATGAACTGACCTATAGTTGTGGGTTCATTTCTGGGTCTTCTCTTCTCCTGATCTGTGTGTCTGTTTTTGGGCGAGCACCATACTGATCACTTGATCACCACAGCTTCGTAATATAACCTGAAGTCCATAATTGTGATGCGTCCAGCTTTGCTTTTTTTCAAGAACGCTTTGGCTATTCTGGGTCTTTTGTGGTTCCAACACCATTTTAGGGTTATTATTCAGCTCTGTGAAAAAACACTGTTAGTATATTGTTAGGGATTGCACTAATGTGTAGATTGCCTTGGGTAATACAGACATTTTAACATTATTTGTTCTTCCAATCGGTAAGCATGGAATGTTTTTCCATTTCTTTGTGTCATCTTTAATTTCTTTCATCAGTATTTTATAGTTTTCAGAATACACATCTTTTACCTCTTGGGTTAGGTTTATTCATAGGTATCTCATGGGTTTTGGTGCAACTGTAAATGGGACTGATTCCTTAATTTCTCTTTCTGCTGTTTCATTAGTGTATAGAAATGCAACAGATTTCTGTACATTGATTTTGTATCCTGTGACTTTACTGAATTCATGTATCAGTTCTAGCAGTTTTTTGGTAGAGTCTCACAGGTTTTCTACATAGAGTATCAGGTCATCTGTAAATAGCATAAGTTTGACTTCTTCCTTGACAATTTGAATGCTTTTCATTTCTTTTTGTTGTCTGATTGCCGTGGGTAGGACTATTATTACTATATTAACAACAGTGGTGAGAATGGACATCGCTGTCTTGTTCCTGACTATAAAGGAAAAGTTCTCAGGTTTTCCCCATTAAGGACAGTATTTGCTGTGGGTTTTTTGTATATGGCCTTGATGATGTTGAGGTATGTTCCCTCTATCCCTACTTTGTTGAGGGTTTTTATCATAAATGGATGTTGTACTCTGTCAAATTGCTTTTTCTGCATCTTTTGAAAGGATCATATGGTTCTTATCCTTTCATTTATTAATGTGGTATGTCACACTCAGTGACTTGCAAATATTGAGCCACCCTTGCAGCCCAGGAATAAATCCCACTTGGTTGTAGTGAATGATTCTTTTAATGTACTGTTGGATTTGATTTGCTAGTATTTTATCGAGAATTTGCATCCATGTTCATGAGGGATATTGGCTTATAGTTCTTTTTTGTGCAGTCTTTGGTTTTGGTATCAGGATTATGCTGGCCTTCTAGAATGAATTTGAAAGTTTTCCTTCCACTTCTATTTTTTTGGGAAAAGTCTGAGAAGAATAGATATTAACTCTTCTTTATTTACCTGGGAATCCATCTGTGCCTGGACTTTTGTTTGTTGGGAGTTTTTTACTACTGATTCAATTTCTCTGTTGGTTATCAATCTGTTCAAGTTTTCTGTTTCTTCCTGTTTCAGTTTGGTAGTTTACATGTTTCTAGAAATTTATCCAACTCTCCTGAGTTGTCCAATTTGTTGGCATATAGTTTTTCATAATATTCTCTTAGAATTATTTGTATTTCTGTGGTGTTGGCTGTTATTTCTCCTCCCTCATTCGTGATTTTATTTATTTAGGTCCTTTCTTCTTTTTTGTAAGTCTGGCTAGGGGTTTATCAATTTTATTAATTTTTTCAAAAAGAAATAGGTACTATTATTATCCTTACTTTGTAGCTGAAGACACAGACACTTTTATACAGATCTTGAACACTTTAAAGGATTTACATATTGGGCGCCTGGGTGGCTCAGTGGGTTAAAGCCGCTGCCTTCGGCTCAGGTCATGATCCCAGGGTCCTGGGATCGAGGCCCACATCGGGCTCTCTGCTCAGCAGGGAGCCTGCTTCCTCCTCTCTCCTCTCTCTCTGCCTGCCTCTCTGCTTACTTGTAATCTCTCTCTCTGTGTCAAATGAATAAAAAAAAAAAAAATCTTAATAAAAAAAAAAATAAAGGATTTACATATTGAAGGCACAGCTTCTTCAAAGCAATAGTTTTCAATTTTCAATTGCAACTCAATAAGAAATAATATAGTCATTCGTATATATACACACACATTTACATGTACACACACAAATTCGTATATATATATACATATGACTTTAAAGTTTTGTGAAACCGTACTATGTGATATGTGCAAATGTTTCCTATTCTGTTTTTTATATGAAATCTAATAAACTGATTTTACAACCCTAATGTTTTCCAAAATGCAGTCATAACCAGCATTTAAAACAGGATAACTGATTGCTGTATAGCAATATGAATGTAGTACAATGCCACAGAACTATACATGTTAAAATGGTAAATTTCAGGTTATGCATATTTTCCCCAAATAGAGGAAAACAACAATGTACAATGCACAACATACCACAGAACAGAATATAGAGTAACATACATGATTGGGTAACATACATGTTTTTCAGTATGGATGGCACTAAAAATGGTTTGAAAGTACCTATTAAAGAATTGAAAGACACAGTCTAAAAACACTAGTTTAGAGTACTTAAAAGGAAGTCTAGTAGTTGAGCTCTTTTTCCCATGATTAACTTCTTCATATCCTCAAAATTAAAGTACATGAACAAATCTTTCAAGGAAAAGAAGAGAGTTAAGGTTTATACTCAATAGGGAACAAATCTCTTTAGATGGAATTGAGTGAGCATTGTTTGAAAAACAGAAAATGAGGAGTGGTGGGGGTAGGTGCAAGGGGTGAGGTTGTACCAATAAAGCTTGGTTGTTTGGGGTAAGAACACAGACTGGTTGGAAAGCACATTCTTGAGGTAAAATGGGGAATAAATGAGGCAGTGTGTAAATACCAGTATATAAAAAAACTCCCTTATATTAAATATTAAACCCCAAATACATATTTCAAAAAGCTAAAATACCAATCTATTTTCTGGTCAATCATTTATGAATTTAACTAACTTCCACGAAGCTTGTATGCTGAAATTTACAAAGCAATACCTTAAAATCACAGCATGATATACCATATCCCATTGTATGAGTTCATCTCTGAGTGTACTACATCTAAGATATTGTTTGGGTATCTTGTTTATACTTGATCCTCATTAAGTGTATGCTGAACTGAACAAAATATAGACACTATCTCTATTACCACTGCAAAAATGAAAGTAAATGATAGCTCAATTTCATTAATCCAAGAGTCTCCCCTTTGGTTCTACAGCCAGAAACAAAATGTGATGTAAGGTAACTTGCAAAGCTCTTGTAGATTTCTGATTATTGACAAAAACCAACACTGAACAATTGATTATAAAAGTAACATTGAACATTGCATGCCATAGTGGACCACAAAAATGCATCTCTCAGACCTGACTGCAGAGAACATCAATGACCTACGACCCTAGCTGGTGTGCTCTGAAATCTTAGAGATGATGCTTCCCACAGTCTATTTCCAGCCCATGATTGGGTACAGCAGGGTTACTACGGCAGCCCCTTTGTAGGAAACAAGAATTCCTCTGATGGGCAGCTTCTGCTTAAGGAGTCACCATCAGCTTTGCCTAAACTTTCTTAGAACTGCACAGTGAACTAAAACTTTGCCATTCTCTCTCTCCTTTGTAAAGCTTAGACTTGTACAGTGGTCAATTTTCCCAATATCCTTCAGGTCCCTCCCGAATTTGTCCTTATAGGTGTTTTCCCAATAAATCTCTTGTTCATCAAATCCTACTTTGGTACCTGCTTCTTGTTGGACCCAAATACAGACATATGACGGCATAATTCATAAAACTATAAAATAATTCATTCAAATGCTGGCATTCAGTAAGTTTATACAACTTTGTGGCTTAATTTACCTGAACTTCACAAGATAAATAAGACTGTTACCTCCTCCTCTTTTAAATTCTTCCCTAGCTTCCATGACACTAAGTCTCTCCTGATGCTCTATTTTATATCACACCTTCTGTTTATTTTCCCTAAATGTAGGTGAATAACAGAATTTGATCCTCAATCCTTTTCTTTTCTGTAATGCACTCACTGTAGTCCATGTTTATGATCAACAAATTTATCTCTAGACCATATTCCTGAATCACAGACCTGTATTTCAAGTGTTTGCTGATATCTCCGATGTCAAACTCCCTTTTTCTACATCTCAGCTGCCACTTCCTACTATAATCCTTCTCAAAGAATGATACTATCATCTACCCACTCCTCAAGTCAAAACCAGGAAGTCATCCTTGATTTATCATTCTCTTTGAACACTCCATCAATCACCAAGTCTTATTCATTTTACTTCTTTAATATAGTTGTAATCCATCCGTTTCTGTCAATCTAATTCATCAATCAACTAATGTTAACTGAGTATCTACTATGTACCAATCAGTTTACTAGATATCTGGGAAGAAATGATGATCCTAAACTGTTAGGTTCCTTGCCCTAATGGATCCCAACGGTAGTCTGGTAAGAGAGCAGACACTAATCAAATACATAAGAAAACAGAAAATTGTAACTGTCATAAGACAAGTCTTATGAATTAGGACTTACACATGTGAGTTCATATAGGAATTCTGACCTAATCAGGGAGGTCAGGAAAGACTTGAGTTTAAATCTAAAGGATTCATAGGACACAGCTGGATGAAAGAGAGGAAAAAGCATTACAGAAAAGGTAACAAACAAAGCCCCAGTGATAGAAGACAAATACCAGTATAAGATACTAAAAGAAAGCCAACATGGCTGGAATGCAGAAAACACAGAATGTAGAGGGAGATGAAACCAGAATGATGGGTATAGACTGAGCACCATGAACTTCATCATTTCTAAAATATTTCAATATTCTCCAAATTGATCTCCTATCTCTAGTCTCAATCAACACCTTCAATTCATTCTTTAACCAATTACCCCCAGAGTGATTTTTCTAAGACACTAATTTATTAATGTCCCTTGCCTATTTAAAATCCTTCAACGGGGGCACCTGGGTGGCTCAGTGGGTTAAAGCCTCTGCTTTCGGCTCAGGTCATGATCTCAGGGTCCTGGGGTCAAGGCCCGCATCGGGCTCCCTGCTCAGCAGGGAGTCTGCTTCCTCCTCTCTCTCTGCCTGCCTGTCTGCCTACTTGTAATCTCTCTCTCTCTGTGTCAAATAAATAAATAAAATCTTAAAAAATAAAAAAATAAAAAATAAATCCTTCAACGGCTCCCCATCAATCTAAGATAATCTTCAAACTCTGTAACACAGCATATCAGGCTCTTCATGATCTGGACTATAATGTCTTTATTTTAAAATGAACCACCCCATTTGTACCACAGTTATGCTAGAAATAAGTATTATTTGACCAGTTTGTTCTCTTGTAATGCAATACACTTGGCAACACACCTTTTCCTGTCCTGATTGTCTGGCAAAGTTCTATACCCCTTTCAAGACTTGGCTCAAGCAACACTTACAAAATATAAGGAACTGAGTAAGATTTTTCTTCAATTTCTTTGTAACTAAAGAAAAAGTTCTTTTCATATTTTGAGGGCAGCATAATATGTTCCATTAAAAAATAACAAAAAGTTACAAAAAATAAACGGAAGGTTTTGATGTCACGGGGAGAAGACCAAAACAAGCCAAAGGAAAATACACAAAGGGACTTATCAGTAAAACAGGCTCTAAATCTTAAGATCCCAGCAGAACTACTATATTGATGGTGGGGTGGGTAGAACAGTTGAGATTCGAAAAAGTTTTCCGAAAGATGGCTAAAAATTTAATTTTAGAAGAAAACAGTGATCAGTTTTGGTTTTCACAGCGAAGTGCAAAAGAATATGAACAGACACTAAGAGAAGAAAAGGATAAAAATGTTTAAAAACTCTGAAACATTCTTTAGTATCTACCTTTTATCTTTACTAGAATTAAGATAATTATTGTAGACTTTCGCTCATTTATAAATATAGAATATAATTTACTTCAAATTACCAATTCAACTTTGATATTCTGACTTTTTTTCTCTGGGATTAATTCTCTAAAATCAAAGTCATTCAGTAAATACTTACCGACTGTTTGCTCCTTCTCCAGCCACAAACCGCTTCTGAGGATATTTGTCTTTAAGTTGTTTTAAAGTCATCTTATCATGGGCTACAACCCAGACATCACCACCTTTTCCACCTTCTCCACCTAAACGAGGGTAACCCATTCCACCACTTCCTCCTCTTGTGAAGAGTCTTAGATTATCAATGAAGTTTCCATACTTAAAAAAGAGAAAGAGATCATTTGTATACCAAACATGCTTACCAGCTTAGAACTCCTAATCCTTTGTTACCACTCAAGCTCCTAAAAAAATCAGTATTGGCTTTCTGAATGTCAAACCCATAGTTTTTTTTTCTTAGTTCACCTCTGGAATGACCTCCCTTTTCCATTTGATTAACTCTCTTAAGATCTCTTCTTTCAATTGTCAATTGTTGTCCCACTTTCTGTCTCAAGGTTTCTGACATTGTCCCATTTTTTGGGGGGAAAAATTTACTTAATTTATTTATTTAGAGAGTGTGGGCACATGCAAGCAGCACGGAGCAGGGGAGAGAGGGAGAGAATCTCAAGCAGACTCCACGCTCAGTGGGGAGCCCGATGCAGGGCTTGATTTCACAACCCTGAGATCATGAGCTGAGGAGAAATCAAGAGTCGGATGCTTAACCAACTGAGCCACCCAGGTGCCCATGCCCCACTTTTCAATCTAGACTTTCTCCTCTGGGTGATCTCAGACTGTACCAGCTACCTATCACCTTGGTGAGACAGTCTCTGTGTCTAGTCTGTTGGATATCTCCATCAGGAGGTAAGCTTAATAGTTTAAAGCAACCAAGAGCAAGATCTGCATTTAATTTATATTTGAAACCTCTCAAATATGCAACTTTATCTTAGACATTAGTTGAAAGGATAATAGTCACGTAGATACATGATAACATGGCAAAACCAAACTTACCTCAGGTAAATTCTGTTCCCCCAATATTCTCTCAAATATTGGAACCACAGTTTATCTAGTCATTGAGCCTATATTGGGGAATCTCTGACTATACCCGCTTCTTTTCTCAAAGCTCTATTACCTATTTCTCCTTTCTGGTACTAATGCCCTAGTATTTTGACCATTACACGGCTCCAAAAATGCTCTTGCCTTCAACTCAGCCTTTGTCCTGCTGCCTGAGCTATTTTTCTGAAAATGGATTTGATCTCTAATTATATTTCTCCCTACTCAAAAACCATTCATTTTTTTTTGTTTTTGCTATTTATGAAATAAAGTATAAAATTCTCAGTAGTAAAAGTTCTTAACTTACGCTTCCAATTTCATTTTCATTTGTTCAATCTCCATCTCTCCTTCCTCTCTTTGCTCTGTACTACATCATCTACTATCACATTTCCATGCCACTCTGCTCATGCTTTTCCTCCAATGTCATGTGTTCTTTTCTACCATAAACCCGCCCAAATGTCAATTTTCTAATGTCTGTCTTTATTCCTCTAGTCAACACTTACCACTGACTTTCCTGGACTCTCTTTAGCAATTAGATCATATCTTTACTATGACACCTTTTGAAATCTTATACTGCATTTAGTATTTGTTTTCTTCACTAAACTTCTGCAGGTAAAGATCCTAACCTCTCAAACTATCAAAATTCCTTACAGAGTAATTTCTTTAATTAATAGTCTTTAGTCACTTAGCACAGGTTAAGTATCAAAAACATCTGGGAACTTTTTCCAAAATATGTATAGTCCTGACTATTCCACTATACTCTGGAGGAGGGGATAAGGATAGGTCTAACCAGCATATTTAGCAAAAGCTCCCTTGGTGATTCTGATGCAGTCTAGATCTCAGATTGCAATGGATGGGAACACGACCAAGATTTAAAGTTTAGGTTTTGAGTATGCAAATATACTCATGAAATAGAAAGTTGTAAGGGAACAGGGTGGAAGGAATATATAAAATATGAACTTAAGGCCTAGTCAAGAGTATTTTTCTTTCAAGTGAAGAACTTATACTCTGATCCTGCGTGGCCAGATCAGAAATAAGTCACATAAAAGTGAACAGATTCCCCCCAGTAAGCAACATTTAGTCAAAGTGACTATTCATGGCAGTAAGGTTACACAAGCAGCCTTTCATAACTGAACCACACACACACACACACACACACAAAGCAGTTTCTTTTTAGCTGAAGAATTAGTTACCTCATACACCCAAATATTACCTTTCACAAGTCTCTTTTCGATTGACTACCTATTTTCTGGAAAATAGAGGACTGGATAAAGTATGATTTAATCTGGGGTGCCTGGCTGGCTCAGTCAGTAGAACATGTGGCTCCTGATCTCAGGGTCCTGAGTTCAAGCCCCACATTGGGAGGAGAGCTTACTGAAAAAACAAAAAACTTCCAGGACGCCTGGGTGGCTCAGTGGGTTAAAGCCTCTGCCTTCGGCTCAGGTCATGATCCCGGGGTCCTGGGATCAAGGCCCGCATCAGGCTCCCTGCTGAGCAGGGAGCCTGCCTCCTCCTCTCTCTCTGCCTGCCTCTCTGCCTACTTGTAATCTCTCTCTCTCGCTGTGTCAAATAAATAAATAAAATCTTTAAAAAAAACAAAAACAAAAACAAAAAACTTCCAAACTAAAAAAAAAAGTGTAATTTAATTCAGAATATTACTAATCATGCCTCTCTCTCCAATAAAAAGTTTTCTAAAGTTCCACTCAATGTGTGACACATTTCTTACTACTCTAGGTTCATCATATTCAGAGATTTAAAAACCAAACTTAAAATATCTGACTCTCAGCATTTTTAATGACGTCAGCAAGTTTCAAAACATTACTAGTGAGGCTCTTTAAGCTTTTTTAAATTTTGAAGCAACTGTAAATTTTTACAGAAACGATGTCTAAAATGTGCACTGCATAAAAACTGACCTAAATTTCTTGCAAGAAGGCAAGCCAATTACATTACTTTCGTTTCCTGATGATAAGTAGTTTTTAGAAGGCTCTTAAAAAGAATGCACTCGAGGGAAACATACATAGGAACCACCTCTGGACATTATCGCCTAAAAGAAAAATAGACTATTTGAGCCAAAAGAAAACGTCAACCCTACACGCTATGTATTCCATACTCCATGCCTAAAGGGCAGGCAGGTTTCCCCAGCTCCCCATCCCAAGTGCACACAATTCCCCTAAAGAACCTCAAACCTTATCCCTCCAAACAACCGTCCTAAACCGTACCAGGTAGATATACTCTTCACACCCCTCACGGGCCAAGCTGACTCCTGGAAGGGCTAAAAGTAGACTATAATAGAAACGAGCAGGAAAGAGTCCCCCAGAAAGAAAAGGGAGCGGAGAGCAGGAAGGAAAGGGGAACCAGAGTTCTCAGGTGGCGCTAAAGGCACCACGCTCTGGGCAACAGGATGAGAAATCCCGTCACGGACCTTTCTGAACCACACGCAACTGCAGCGCACCATCACTGCGACGTGCCAAGACTCACTCCCGCGGAAGGTGTCCCCATCGAGGTAACGCGCGGGATTTTGACGTCACGACCGGCGGCGGACCCTATTTTGCCTCGGCACGCGCGGCGCATGCGCTGTATGGCGAACTCCCGCGGACAGACACAGGCGCAGGCGCAGGCGCTGAGCGGCGTCCCTTACTGGTAGGTGGAGAAAGCTAACCTCTGTAGGCATAGAGCCGCGAAAAACGCCGAGAAAATGGTGAGGCTCCCTGAGGCACGGCACAGTCAGGTGCAGAATGGAATGGAGGAATTAACATTTGGTATGGGATGGCCCTGGACACTGAACTTCCTTGCACGAATTTTTCCTCTAACCGAGGAAACCAAAGGTACCACAGTCTTCACTCGGGGAAGCGGAGTGGAATAAAAAGAACCACCAGACAATAAAACCAAACGCGTAAAAGTCTCAAATTCAGTTGGGAAAAAAGAGCGCGAAAAGCTGTTTGTTCATTGACGGGTTGAGTAACCTCTTGTAAATGCTCGGAGCCAATGCATTTAAAACTTGGTACACAGATGTCAATACCAGAGGGCTGTAACAATTTCATTGTCCAGTGGGGAAGGAAGAGTTTGTCAAGTTCAAGAGTTTGTCGGGCATTAGCTTCTCAGAGGCGGGTGGACAAGGGACTTTCCCAACCCCACACTTAAAGCGCGGCTTTGTGAGAATTAAAAAGCATATTTAAAAAAAAAATGGACATGGGGGGTGGGGAAGCATATTTTTCGTCAGCCTGAGTAAGACCCGCAGAGAGAGTGGCCGCCCTTAAGTCGCCTCATGCAATTAAAAAAAAAGTCCACAGCCAAGTTAGACCCCACACCACACTACCAGTCTTAGAGCAATCTTTCCTAACCACTCAGACTTCATTTCTAGAATCCTTGTCATGTTTTTACCTCTCTTTTATGAAAGTGATTATTTGGAGATAAAAAAGGTGAAAAATATCTCTCTCCGTCTTGATTGCTTTGTTGCTACTGAACCTTACTCTTCCCCACCAGTCAATAAAGTTGTGATTGTCGTTTAACCTGGGATTAATCAGGACGTCTGGCTGTTAGTATGTAGATGCTTAGTTTAATCTTGCTAATATTTGCTGCCATTTAGATTACTGCCTTTACTAGGTCTTTCTCTTCTGTCAGAATAGTGTTAAACCCAGTCTATTTTCTAATTTTTTTTCTTATTAATGGACACAAGCCAAGATTGTTTTCTATCCCATAATACATGGGAAAATGATAACAGCAAATGAAAATAAATGAGAAAATTGTACTAAAACATCCTAAAATACAGAGGAACATTATGTACTATAAACAAAGGAGAAAGTATATTTTCCTTAAACAAAGCATGGTCAGAGCCTGAGATATTTATTATAGCTCTGGTTATCAGATAGTAAAAGAAACACGAAATTGGAAACTGTCGCCTTTAAAATGTGCAGCTAAAATGAACATGAGGTGAAATGACTCAAGGTATTATTCAAACCTGATGCGGAGGTCATTACTGGATAAAAATATCAATATCTCTGCCACTGAGAAAATGCCACTCTCTTCCCCATGGTTGCTCAGAAGATAAGAGTATCGGCAAACCATTGAACTCAGCGGCACTAGAGAATTTTGAATAATAGGCATGGTAGTCCCAAATGAGTCATTGGTATAACTCACAATTTGATTCCAAAAAATGTTTAATATAGGGATGCCTGGGTGGCTCAGTCATTAAGTGTCTGCCTTCGGCTCAAGTCACGATCCCAGGGTCCCAGAATGGAGCCCCACATCCCGCTCCCTGCTCAGTGGAAAGCCTGCTTCCTCCTTTCCCATTCCCGCTACTTGTGTTCCCTCTCTCTCTCTCTGTGTCTCTGTCAAATAAATAAATAAAATCTTTTTTAAAAAGTTTAATATAAACTAGAGTTATTCTAATACAAAAATTTTAATAAGCATTTTATTTTGGAATAAATGTAAATTTATAGAGAAGTTACAAAGATAGCCCAAAGAGTTCCCATGTACCCTATACTCAGCTTGCCTTAATGTTAACATACTACTGTTTGTCAAAACTAGGGAATTTATGTTGGTACAATACTATAAACTATAGACTTTATTTGATCTCATTACTTTTTCAGCTACAACCTTTTTCTGTTCTAGAATATAATCTTGGATACCACATTACATTTAATCTGATAAATATTTTAGTGTAGTTATTATTTTAAGTATAAAATGAACAAATATATAATTAACAAATCTAACATTTTATGATTTTGTACTATTTTTTGATTTTGTACTATTTTTTCAGAGACTAAAATGAAAATTGTCTACATTGATTATCCGCTTTGTAGATTATCTAAATTGATCTTTTGTCTTCTCACCTTCTAGTAATTAGATTCTTACCTTTTGTCTATCATGCTTTTGGTTCTGCTGTCCAAGAGAAATCAAGATAAATAAGTTAAAGGGTCTCAATGTGAAACTGTCATCAATTTTATACCTCTCCCTTGGGTATTCACTGACTTCCTTGAAATGCCTGCCCCTTCTTCTCTACACCGAAAACTAATTTCCTAGGACCCATAAATGAACTCCTAATGTGACCTTTTCTCCTGCAGCAGGCTTCTTCAGTTTCCTCTTTTTTTTTTTTTCTCTCATATCAAAACCTAGCCAGTCGATAGCTTATTTTCTGAGAACATTTCCAAGGACTGTCCAGCCATTCTGACAAATTAATTGGGTCAAGATGTTTCCAGGTAGAATTGGCATAAAGTTACTCCTAGTAAAAATAATTGCCTACCAAATGGCTTCCAGTTACTTCATTGAGGAGATATAACTTTATTGCTGGAATTTTCAGGTACCATGGCAAATCAGTGGAAGAGATTTTTGATGGATGAGCAGGTCTTTCGGCTCTGTTTAAGGCAGATGCTTCCTGTGATATCAACCATAGGCCTATACCAGGATGGGCTTGGAACTAGGTGGGAAAAGAGGTTAAGCCTGGAAACAAATAAGCCTGTTTCTTTTTATGATATGAGATAATAACTATACTCAAATTTGCAGGGAATTTCTTCTACAATA
The DNA here is from genome assembly GCA_002007465.1 of Ailurus styani. Taxonomy (NCBI): domain Eukaryota; kingdom Metazoa; phylum Chordata; class Mammalia; order Carnivora; family Ailuridae; genus Ailurus; species Ailurus styani. The sequence goes on from LNAC01000106.1 coordinate 2,671,568, forward strand.
CATAAGTGAAAGTATAGTGCTATATTATACTGTAATACTATAAAAACATTTTTATTGTTTAGATTAATCTCATTTCTATTAATATAGTTACTCAGAAGGTAAATAGTTTGCCCCAGATTTTGCTATGAGATTAACTTTCTGATATTTTTCAGCATCTACACTTCTTTTTTTTTGTATCTACAGTTTTTGTTATGACTATTATAGGTTAGCAAGAAGTAACCGTTAGGTTGGATTTACTAGTATTTACTAACAAAATGTTTTCTCTTTGCATTTCCTCTTCTAGAACCAACCCAATGACAAAATGTTGAAGTAATAGTTTGTTTTTGGTGTTCTTAAGCTTCCTTTTCTGCATCTGCCCCCTTCCCTGGCACTACAATTACTTTTTATTATAGGTACTAAGTACCCTTCTGCTTTCCTCTCACAGTGCCCATCAAAACTAGATCTCAGGGGGGCACCTGGGTGGCTCAGTGGGTTAAAGCCTCTGCCTTCGGCTCAGGTCATGATCTCAGGGTCCTGGGATCGAGCCCCACATGGGGCTCTCTGCTCAGCAGGGAGCCTGCTTCTTCCTCTCTTTGCCTGCCTCTCTGCCTACTTGTAATCTCACCTTCTCTGTCAAAATAAGTAAATAAAATCTTAAAAAAAAAAAAAAGATGGTGACTAGATTTCTAACTCCTATGACATGAATCACCTAAAGTGGGGACAGTTATTCTCACTCGTTAGCCTTATAATCTCCAAAAATAACACAAATTCTTTCGGTTTCATGCCATTAAAAATATTGTTACTCTGAAAACGATTACTAATTGGGGTCTTACACTCAGTGATTAAATCAAGTTCTCCTAGATAATAAAGGTAACTAGACTGAACAAATTAGAGCCATATACCTTCTAAACTTCATCTATCTAGATTAAAATGTAGCATTGTCAAAGTGGGGGCCTCAGGCCATATAATTATTACTCTGAAACAAAACCTTGTGAAGAAAAAGAGTAGATTTATTGCCTTTCTTCCTGAGGATTTATGGTTTGTTCATTCCTTTATTCATATAACAATTACTGAGTTCCTAATTTATCTCACATACTCAGATATGGGCTGAGATACTGCCATAGTTACTGGAATAACTAAGCAAGAACAATTAAGCAGAGTAGTTCTGTTAATGAAAATAAGAAATAAATTCTATTATTTCTGATACCCTAACTCATAGTGAGTGGAGAAACTTACTCTTATTGAACATGGTTTTGTTTTGTTTTTCATGCACCCTGTTTTTAATTTGAAGAATCTCATAAAAAAGTTATTTTCTTAGAAATATTTATAGAATCCTAAGAATTGGTTGAATCATGTTTTTAAGACCCCCATTGTTAACTACTTGTACTAGAGAGACAATAGTATTTTAAGGGGCTTCTACTAAACTATGAGTCATTGACTGCTCTCTCTTTAATACTTTCTTATAATCATCTACAGGTATAAGAATGGCAGTGGAATTATCAGAAGGACCTTTGATAATGCTGCTTCCTGCCTGTCCAAAACAAGAGTGCTCATACAGCAGGAAATTCAGTAATATACTCAGGATTCTCATTTACCTAACCCATTTTCTTTGTTGCTTGTTACTGATACTTCATAAAACAACCTCCACTCACAGTAAAATAGAATTCTTAGATAATTTGAGTAATAATTCCAGATAAGGAAATGAATATTTACATTAACATATTCATGTATTATTTAAGTGTTTATTACTACCTCATTATAAATTAATTATCTAGGATATTCTCTTCTAGAAGGAGGTATTTTAAGAACATGTAAGTCATTGCCCTGTTATTACTGAAACCCAAATTTTGCTGCCTGTTGCACAAAACGCCACTATTCAAAAGATGAGTTTTGAATGGAAAGGAATATGAACTTTATTCAGGAGGCCAGCTATTTGGGGAAAAGGTGGACTTTTGTCCAAAGGCCAATTCCAAGGTTTCTGCCAGGTGCAGAGATTTTTTTTTTTTTAAAGATTTTATTTATTTATTTGACACACAGAGAGAGAGATTACAAGTAGGCAGAGAGACAGGGAGAGGAGGAAGCAGGCTCCCTGCTGAGCAGAGAGCCCGATGCGGGCCTCGATCCCAGGACGCTGAGATCATGACCTGAGCCGAAAGCAGAGGCTTTAACCCACTGAGCCACCCAGGTGCCCAGGTGCAGAGATTTTTTAATGGTTTTAATTAGTTAAAGGAGTACAGTGATCTGTGACACTTCTTGGTTACATGCGGACTCGATGCCAGCTAGAGAGTTATCTTGGTAATAGGAAATTGTGCAAGAAGTTCTGGTTCCTTGGTACCAGGGGGTGGTTGTGCAAGAGTACTCTGTTCTCTCTGCAAAGAAGGGTAAGCTCTGTGGATGTGCAGAGGTCAATAAAGTCATTTGTGTAACCTTAAAAAAGGAAAAACATTTTGCTAAAAGATTGCTGGGCTAATCAGAAAGCCAAGGCAGCTTCAAGCCAACTTGCTGGCCTCTGTGGCCTGGGAAAGTTTTGGTCCCTTATTCCTCAAGGTCAGTGGTGTGCAAATCTCAAAGAAGGCAAATTAGTTCTGTTAGAGATCAAGGGCCTTAAGTGAGCAGGCAAGGAGTGTGTTAACTTGAAGCAAGCTAATCCTTAAGACCAGCTGGAGTGCTGTCACACTATGTATGTGTGTTAGACTATCACTTCACACACAGTAAGCTACAGCTTTAGAATGGAAAAGCATTTGTGTACATGCACCCATTATGTAGCCTGCAGAGGACACATGGCAGAGATTATACTCTGAGAAGGTAAAGAACACACAACTTACTAGAGGACATGGTCGTGTGAATAGAAGTGAAGTTTATTAAGAACTTATTTTGTTCAAGAGTTGCATAGAACATAAAAAATATATAGTTTTTTAAATCTTTCCTAAAGGCTATATTCACTCCAAAGAGATAATTTTTAACAATTGGGTTTGTAGGGCGCCTGGGTGGCTCAGTGGGTTAAAGCCTCTGCTTTCAGCTCAGGTCATGATCTCAGGGTCCTGGAATCGAGGCCTGCATTGGGCTCCCTGCTCAGCGAGGAGCCTGCTTCCCCCCCCCCCCGCCGCCTGCCTCTCTGCCTCCCTGTGATCTCTCTCCCTCTGTGAAATAAATAAATAAAATCTTAAAAGAAAAAAAAACCAATTGGGTTTGTAACAATTCTGGTTGGACTTTAAATACATTTATTCATTCAATCTAACTCTTCCAACAGCACTAAATTTCTCCTTTAGTTACGTAGAGCTCCCAGAAATTTAGGTATTCATTTCTGGTATCTATTTCCTTATCTCCCTTTGACTTTTCAACCTACTAGAGCTTTATTTCTTTTGTTAGTATTTCATTAAAATTACACGCATTAGATTCTTTTCTTGGTACACATTTTATTTGATCTGGAAATGTCTATTAGCGAGGCAGTTACAGTTATGGGATATTTTCCCATTTTTGTTGACCAAACTGAATGCTAACAGACAGAAAAGAAAAAAAAATGAAGCTACCAAAAGGTAATATGGAACTTCTGACTTTATGTAATTCTTTTATATAATTATTAGTAAGAAAAAGTAGACTCAAACGCCAATATGTAACAAAACAAAGTAGAAAAAAACCCCCACAAAATTTGGCAATTATACATTAGCTCCCCTGACCTAACAGAATGCTAAGAAAGTTTCTGATGAGTCAAAATGAGGTGGCACTAATTGAACAATGGGAGGGATGAGTCTGTATCTATGGCAAGTAAAGAATAAGTTGTTTACTCAGGAGCCTTGTAGGGTAGAATTGGTGTAAGGCTATGTGTGAGTGATTTTTTTTAATTACTTTTACATTGAACAGCCCTAAGCATAAGACCTAATAAAACACGTTTTTTGTTTGTTTCCCATTATCTCTTTAAATATTTCTAATGGTGGGAGTTTTCCCCACTACTGAATTAGAGTTCCAAGGTTTTCTTTTCTTTTCCTTTCTTTTCTTTTCTTTTCTTTTCCTTTCCTTTCCTTTCCTTTCCCTTTCTTTTCCTTTCCTTTTCTTCTCTTTTCTCCTTTCTTTTCTTTTTCTTTTCATTTCTCCCTTTCTTCTTTCTTTCTTTTTCTTTCTTTCTTCCTTCCTTCCTTCCTTTCTTTCTCTTTCTTTCTGATTTATTTATTAGAGAGAGAGAGAGTGCATGAGCCAGGGGAGGGGCACAGGGAGAGAGAGAGAGGGGAAGCAGACTCCCACTGAGCAGGGAACCCTATGCAGAGCTTGATATCAAAACCCTGAGATCATGACCTGATCAGAAACCAAGAGTCAAAGGCTTAGCCAAATGAGCCACCCAGGCAGCCCCCGCCCCATGGTTTTCTACTCACTCTTAGATAATAACCATACCTTAAAAACATTTTAAGGTCCCAAACAGTCTGGATTCAGAAATTAAGAGTGTTGGCTCTTGTATAATAATCTGAACTCTGCATTTAACTGAAAGTTACATCTTTCCCCCCTTCTTTTAGGTTGTGCTAATTTTAGGTGCCATTTTGCTAACCTTGGCTTCAGGCCATTCTACATTTGGAGCATGAGAAGCAGGAAGAAAAAGATGGTAAGAATATTTTTACTTAAACTTGACTTTGGTGGGCTAGATTTGAGTTCCTGGGATTGGCAGATATTTAGAGCTAACTTTTTCATGGATGCTTTCGTGGGTACTTGAAAGAGTCCCACCATTGGGGTCTCTCACCTCTGGTTCCCTAATAGATAAATCTGTGTTTGAATGCTGCCTTGATCTTTCTACCCTTGCTACCTCTAGACATATGGGATTCACTTAGATCCTATCCTTGTGGATGGACCCTTTGATCTCCTTCAGTAGCTCTATTGAACTGAATCCAAGGTGAGATCTTCATATATGGCCCAAGAAATATATGGTTCCAAGAAACCTTGGAGCTCCAGCTATGGGAAACCCTCTTGTAGACTTCACCTGGGCAAATTTGAGAGTGCAGGCCAATCTCCAAACAATAGAAACTCTTCTCCTATAACACCACAGCATTTGGTAAGCTGATCTCTTGACTTCTTGATTTCTCTGGACAGGAATCATACTAGACCTTAAGCCTCACCACTGCAGGGATAAGACAGTGTGCTTTCTCAGTAGGCTTCTTCGAGGCCCCTGCATGTCCAAGTGAAAGTGAGGAGAGGAAACAGGCATCTCCTATTCCCTACCCTTTGGGGATGGAGGACCTGAGAGGTCCAAGAGTTTTGTTATAATTTCCTATAAAATCTGAATTTGTTCACTATATTGTGCACCTAAAACTAATATAACACTGTATGTTAATTATACAGGAATTACAAATAATAATAAAAAGAGCTGAATTTGGGTCTGGCGCCTTACCTTAGTTTGAAGCTTCTACTTCATCTTGATGTATCAGGTATAACTTGCCAATGTCCTGAGATACTCCTTTTTTGGGAAATATGAAATTTGGGGCTAGAACTGAATTTGTCTAAAACATGAATACATTATTTTCAATTCTTCTCTGCATGAACTTTTGTCATTTCTCAGTTCATTAATAATTTAGCTATGAGGCACTGAAGACTGTGTTAATATGAATTTTTTCTCTTTACAACTTTATAACTTTTCTAATATAATAACTGATATTTATTTGGGGATGATATTTCCCACCTCTTTTATCATTTTTTCTCCTTCTGAAATGTAAAGGAATTAATAATCCTTCAAGTAAACCTCTATGGTATGATCTTGGACTGTGAGAACTGCTCTTTTGTATGCCATTAATTTCAAATTTGGACTTCCCTTTGCCTACTGTGTAAATTGTCTCTCCAACAGTTAGGAATGATTGTATCTCTTCATTAAGGAAATCATCTCTCATATGAAAAGTCATCTTAGGAAAAAAATTTCATCTTGTCATTTGTCTTGCCATGTCAGACTTCTGATAGAAAATTCTCTCATAGATGAAAGGCACTTTATTTTTTAATCAAAGAAAAATGGTGTCTTATAGCTGATGAATACATTTTTTTAAAAAATTATTTATTTATGGGTGGGGGAGAGTGAGAGGGTGAGGCACACTCCCCGCTGAGCAGGGAGCCCAATGTGGGAGTCAATCCAAGGACCCTGAGATCATGACCTGACCTGAAGGCAGACGCTTAAATGACTGAGCCACCCAGGTGCCCCAACACATTTTGTTAAAAGAAATTGAGATCTGTCATATATAAAAATTATGGCTCGAAGGAGAAAGAAAACAATAAGTGCATCAATTTCATATTACTTCCTTCTAAGATATTAAAGTATTACAATAAGAAAGCAAAGATTACTATTTATAAAACATTACTGTAAAGCTAGACATAAAATGCTATAGCAGAAGTAGGACATAAAATTGAACAGTTTTGACCCATTTTATTTACATAGGCACATAGGAATTATGACTAAATCAAAGCTATGATCCACCCAGGCCAACATTTTACTAACAATAGTAGCCCAAGTTTATAAAAACTGTTATGCAAGTGCTAGTCATAATGTCTGAGAATTTCAGATGAAATTGTAGGGTGGTTGGAACCAGAAAGTTGAGTTCACTAAATTATTTTGTCCCATCACATTTTATAAGTCTTAAATACATCCAACCTCACTCCATGTCTTTTTAATTAAGACTATGATTGGGGATGAGGTGAATCACTGTCTTCTTCACATGGTATTTTGTTGAACAGCATGACTGGTAATTTCATACTGTGTTAATTCAGCTGTAACTATAGTTTCTAGAATTTCTTTCCTGTTAGTACTTTCAATTTAGAGTTGGCTGTTAGAGAAATTCGCATGAGATTTGGAAGGGAGAAACAGTAGCCATTATGCTCAGAGGGTCGATGCAGGGCCTCAGGCAGCATTGCTCAGTACATGCTTGTGTAGTTGCACATGCGTGAGCTTGTGTGTGTGTGTGTGTGTGTGTGAATGTGGTTACTGATGTTCTGGCTCACCTACAGATTAGCACTCAGGCCCACAGCTTCTCTAGCTCCCATAAGACCTTCTCCTTTAGCTTTTCCAGTTCCTGGGCCTGTAGCATGTATAGCCAGATGGTCAAAGGCAGCGACTTTCTGCAGGGCTAAGGCCTACTTCCTTGGAGTTTGATATAATGAGTGACCAGCATAGGTTCCAGTTTGTACTTGTGGAAGAAAAATGTGTTCTTGCTTTACCCTACTGTCTGTCCAGCTTCTCTTCCTGACTCTCTGACCTGCTGATTTACTTCAGGCCCACCACCAAACACAAAGGCAACAGCCTTCCACAAAGTTTTTCACACCTCCTTCTGTGGTCCTTTGTAGTGATTTTTCTCTAATTCTCCAGCTATTCACATTCAGATCTTCCTTTCCTCCACTTCTCTCACAATTGTGTTAATTTTTTTTTTTTTACGATTTTTAAAATTTATTTGACAGAGAGAGATAGGGAGAGAGGGAACACAAGCAGGGGGAGCGGGAGAGGGAGAAGCAGGCTCCCCACTGAGTGGGGAGCCCAACACAGGGCTCAATCCCAGGACCCTGAGATCATGACCTGAGCTAAGGCTTAATCAACTGAGCCACCCAGGCGCCCCTTAATTCTAATACCCAGAGTAAGTCCCTTATTCCATATTATTCATAGTGTACTGTTTGCCTGATTCAACCCAACTAATGTAATACCTATTTATAGGAAGGATTCTATGAGATACTCTTAGTTATACCTCAGAGGGAGAGCTCAAAAAATCTGAGGTAAAAGATGTTCCTAGACATGGCAAAGAAGAAGTCTGTTTAGGGAGACCAGGAAGGCCACAGCATAGCCTACACCAAGGAATGCCTAAGGATCTTGAATATAACAAGGAAATTAAGGGGATGCCTGGGTGGCTCAGTCATTAAGCATCTGCCTTCAGCTTAGGTCATGATCCCAGGGTCCTGGGATCGAGCCCCACATTGGGCTCCCTGGTCAGTGGGGAGCCTGCTTCTCCCTCTTCCACTCCCCCTGCTTGTGTTCCCTCTCTCACTCTCTCTCTCTCTAATAAATAAATAAAATCTTAAAAGAAAAAACAAGGAAATTAAAAAGGAATATGTAGTATTTTTAGGTCTACTCTGCATATATTTATACTCTCAATGAAGTAAAAATACCAACTCTCAAAATATGTCCTTTACATATATCTTAAATTCTCTTGTAACAACTTTTTTTAAAAAGATTTTATTTATTTATTTGACAGAGAGAGAGAGAGAGACAGTGAAAGAGGGAACACAAGCAGGGGGAGTGGGAGAGGGAGAAGCAGGCTTCCCGCTGAGCAGAGCCTGATGCAGGGCTTAATCCCAGAACCCTGGGATCATGACCTGAGCCGAAGGCAGCTGCTTAATGACTGAGCCACCCAAGTGCCCCTCTTATAACAACTTTTATCTTTCTTCTCTGCTTTTACATAGTTGTAAACACGAAGGAAAGGAAAAAAAAAAGAAAAGTCAGAAGGCAAGATGTTAAGAAGTGCCTGACTTTACTTTCCAAAATTAACTTTTCAGATTCTCTTAAGAATATAATAAAACTTTTGCACTGAAAGTCTGTGTGAACATATCCACAACATTTTCATTCCATTTTAGGACATTCAATGGTCTTTCTGCAAAGCCCATCCATGTAAGTTTAGGGAATTTTTGTACCCCCTTCCCATTACTTCTGTAACACCATCTCTATCTTGGTTCTTAGCACCATCATTCACATAAATGATAAAGCCAAAAATCTCATTGATCTTGTTTCCCCTCTTCCTGGCTTCTCACATCCAATCCATTAGTGAATCTATTTGACCAAACCTCCTAAATATTTCCCACTTCCAATAACCTCTCACCACCTTCACTCTTACCCTTATTTACTTTCTTCGACTATAGTAAAAGGCTCCTAATTGATAACCCTACTTCTACCCTTGACCTCTTTGGTCCATGCTCCACACAGTGGTCTATGGGAGACTTTGAAAATGTAAATCAGATCATTTTCTTTTCTAGCTTAATACTTGCCAGTATCTGCCCATAAGAGTAAAATCCAAAGTTTTAAGGTCCCACCTGACTTGACCGCTAATAATTTGCTTATGATATTTGAACACACTCAACATATATTCACATTAAGGCCATTTTGCTAGCTGTTCCCTCTGTTTGGCATGTTCTAACACAGCCAGCTCTTCTTATCTTCTTGGCCAACTCTTATCATTTCAGTCCCAGCATAAAATGTCATCATTTCAAGTGAAACAAGACGAAACCAGAGAGGGAGACAAACCATAAGAGACTCTTAATCTCAGGAAACAAACTGGGGGTTGCTGGAGTGGAGGGGGGTGGGAGAGATGGGGTGGATGGATGATGGACACTGGGGAGGGCATGTGTTGTGGTGAGCACTGTGTATTGTATAAGACTGATGAATCACAGACCTGTACCCCTAAAACAAATAATATATTATATGTTAATAATTAAAAATTTTAAAAATGTTATCTTTTCAGAGATATCTTCCAGAACCACCATGTCCAAGATAGCACTAACCTCTCAGTCACTTTCTATTTTATTATCTTTATAACACTTGCCACTATTCAAGTGCAGTTGCACTTGCAACAATCCCTTTTATTTATTTGTTTACCTGTTTGTTGTCCATCTCCCTCCTCTAGGGCTTTGTCTGCTTGTTTATCACTGAAACTCCAAAACCAAGCTTAGCACCTGACAAGCAGTGCTCATCAATATGTGTTGAATGAAGAGTGTGGTGATTTTCCTTTACAAAAAATTATGAAATGTATTGATATTGTCACAGTTATATTCCTAGTTTTTATAACATATACTCCAGAAACTTACAGAAGCTTATACATATTTACTGTGAAGACTTATATTACCTGTCTAGATTGTAATGTGAATCTGGATCGTTTAGAATCACAGTAATTACAAATAACAATAATCTGTAATTCCCTTTTCTAACTGCTCTCTCCGTGTCTCATACCAGCATTCATTCTTTCTGTAGTCGTCCCCTTCAGGAAACTGGTCCATCATGGTAAACATCTAAACCCCTGAGCCCTAAAACTGTCCTTTAGATTTTCTACCCTTAAGTTCACCATGGTGTAGCCTGGCCTATAGTAATCCCTAATTAGTCATGATTTATTTTTTATTGGCTGTGTTCTTGATGATGTCCAAACCACTTTAGGTCTTTTAAATGGTAACTCTTCCAAACAACTAGATGTAGGGGGCTGAATGTGCTATGTTACTCATGGATTCTAGATAAAAACATAAGATATGGGTTTTAAAACATATTTCCTCTAATCTAAAAAGGACTAAGCATCAATTCGTTCCTTATCTCCGCCCAACGGAGTTTACAGGAACTCAATAGTTGTAGTCCATAAAATAATTCCAGAAAGCTTCTCTGTATCTATTAGTTCAGAATTCACGAATGAATCTAGATCCCAGTCACCCCTAACAAAATCTGCCACATCTGATAGGGAAATTCCAAAGTACGGTGTACTCTTCTTATTAGTGTAATATAGATAAAATTATTAATTGTATGAAGTAGTCATAATTACCTATTTGTGAACATTCATGGTCTTTCTCTTCTCCTTGAACATCCACCTACACATAAAAGAAAGGATTTTGGGGGCATCCCTTGGGGCTATCATTTAGTCTCCTAAATTCAAATGTGGGTCTAAACAAATACACAAGGTAAAACAAATGAAACCACAAAAGCTATGTGAAGCTACATAATAAAAAGTTACAGAAGAAAGAAAGAGAGGGTGGAAAGAAAAGGCTTATGAAGAAGCTGTCAGAGAAGTTTTGAGGGGCAGGGAGCTCAGAGTGGAGAAGAATTAGAGTTTCTGGGAATAGGTATGGTGTCAGAGAATATTAAGATGAATGATAATGGGCTGGTTGCTTATTAAGGTGTGTTGTTTATTAAGAAAACACTCCTTCCCTTTGGCATTTCCTGTCAGAGGACCTATGATACTGGCCCCTGAATGTGTATCTAGTCTGAGTTGGGTGGAGTGCCAGATGACCTAATCCAACCCAAATAAATGTTGTATTTATGTTATGTTAGTTTGCCTTTTGACTTTATAGAACAGTTCTTCTTATGCCTGGCATCTTTTTCTGTTCTGAACTTTGTTCTTTAGTATTTTGCATTCTTCTTCCTTCTCCCTTTGGTTCCTGGTGTACAGCCTTCTCTTGCTTGTGCACAGTGGACCTATGCAGGGTGTGCACAAAGGGAACTGTAACTCTCAGAGTACAGAAGCTTCACATCTTAGAGTACTGGTTGATACACACTATTTTCACTTACTAGAATTCTAAAGAGATTTAGTAGCAAAGTGTGGCTCCTGAAAATTATTTTATTCTTGTACAGTATTTGTAGTTTCTTAGATATTTTGCCAAATAATCACATCTACTTCCTATCATGTCTCCTGTTTTTAGTTAAAATAATTATGTTTCAACTACATTTCATAAATGGGCCCTTTACTGCCCAGAGTTCTATACCCCATCTTATTGGTAGATAATCCAAATTTCTGATTTTCCTTATGTATGGGCATAAATTTACTTGTTTCATACTGAATCTAGCACTGGCTTGAATTTTCCAGTGGAAAGGAAATTTCATAATTGTGATAAATATGGAGATGTAGCACCAGGAGCCCTTCAAGATAGAACATGTTGCCTTGCCTGCTGAGAACTATGTCCACAAATAGCCTTTGGCTGTAGGCCCTTCAGGGACTGTCTCAGCTGCAAAAACAATTTTGGCCAAGGTTGTATCCATTTAGGCATGGTCTTCCAGTGACTAATGGAGGTGGGTGGGTGGGGGTTAAAAAGGCTGACCAATTTGACTCAACATAGGTAACTCTGATAGGCCATTTCAGCTTCAGCACTTCCCATGAAGTTCACTGAGAACTTCATTGGAAATGCATTACAGCTCAACTTCTCCCTCTGTCCAATGCTGCTTCCTTTCCCTCCATCCTACAAGGGTTGATCCCAAAAGCACTCCCTAACAAACATCCTGCCCCCAAAATGCTATCACAGAACTTGCTTGCTGGAGAAGCCAACCTGTGATTTTTTTCAAGCCAACCAGTATTTCTTTTTTAAGATTTATATTTATTTTTAAGTAATCTCTACATCCAATGTGGGGCATGAACTTATATGTGACAGTTATTCTTAAAACTCAAAAAACATTCTCTTTATTGGGAATAAATATAAAGCCTAAATTTTTCTTCCAAAATCTAGAAATCATTTCTAACTTTTAAAAGTATAAGTAGAAGGTCTAAAGGTTACTACTAAGGCAGATCTTTGCTTTCAAAACATCTGCTTGGGATGCCTGAGTGGCTGTTGGTTAATTGTCTGCCTTTAGCTCAGGTCATGATCCTAGAGTCCTGGGATCAAGTCCTGCATTGGGCTCCTTAGCAGCGGGGAGCCTGCTTCTCCCTCTGCCTTTCTTTCCCCCTGCTTGTGCCCTCTCTGTCTCTCTCTCTCCTGACAAAACAAACCAACAAATAAATAAATACACCTATCTTAAAAAAATCTGCTTATGTTTACATTATTATGAACATTTTTCTTACATATAACATTTTTTCATTTAAAAATTAAGCATTGTAATCCTTTCACTGCTTAAAGATTTTATGGTATTAGAACATAAATTTATGAGGAAATGAATTGCAAATAGTTCATATATTTGCTTTTATTTTAGTATTATCTTCAGTGGAGTCCATAAAAATTTAGAATTTCTAGTGATATGGATGGAGCATTAATTGCATAGGCTATGAGAAAAGTACAGATAGAATTTTAAAATACTTTAGAGGTGTTTGGTTTGTTCAGTCAGTAGAGCATGCAACTCTTGATCCTGAGGTTGTGAGTTCAAGCCCCATGTTGAGCAAGGAGCCTACTTAAAAAAATAAATAAGAATTATTAAAATGCTTTAATAGGAATAAAATATGTTTAGAATGTGTTCCATTTTAAAATCACTCTTTTTCTGATTACAAAGCAATATAGCTCAAAATATTACAAACAAAAGGAAAACAATACTCTAAATTTTATGATCCAAAAAAGTAATAATTGGGGCGCCTGGGTGGCTCAGTGGGTTAAAGCCTCTGCCTTCGGCTCAGGTCATGATCTCAGGGTCCTGGGATCAAGCCCTGCATCAGGCTGTCTGCTAAGCAGGGAGCCTGCTTCTTCCTCTCTCTCTCTCTCTGCCTGCCTCTCTGCCTACTTGTGATCTCTCTCTCTGTCAAATAAATAAATAAAATCTTTTAAAAAAAAACAAAAAATTAATAATTGTTTAGTTTTGTATATGTTATTTTTTAAAGATTTTATTTATATATTTGGGAGAGAGAGAATGAAAGAGAGAGAGCATGAACAGGGAGAGAGGCAGAGGGAGAGGGAGAAGCAGACTCCCTGCTGAGCAGGGAGCTGGAAATGGGGCTTGATTCCAGGACCCTGGGATCATGACCTGAGCCAAAGGCTGGTGCTTAACCAATTGAGCCACCCAGGCACCCCTCTATATGTTATTTTAACTTTTGAAATAAACATTTGTATTAGATGATCTGTTTGCAAATATGTGTGTATGCTAATTTCAGTTTTAAGATACTTAAAACATATTTTTTAGGAACCTCCATTTTTAGCACTTTGCTAGCAAACTCCATAAAATGTAATGAAAAGTTTTAACATTTCTTTTATATTATTTTATAATACAGAATTTTGACCAACACTGGGTGTCACTCCAATGAATTCAAACTAGTGATATTTATTACACTTAAAGAAATCATCCTGTAACCTCTACTATCTTACTCCACTCTCACGGTGAAAAACCCCAATTCCAGTAAACAAGGAAACCCCTCTGTCTGTTTCCTTAACCTACAAAATAAGCACCATAGAGGAGTGCTGGCATGAGTTGTTCTTGTCAGACTGATCCTCCTACATATAACAAAGATAAACGCTAAGTGAAAGATAAAGAAAAAATAACCTGAAGACCTTGGCATTGGAGAATGACCAAAGGTAAGCAGATTCTAGAGGGCAGTTGGCATTTGTAAGAAGAGAGGTACTCAGAATTCTGTTTTCACAGTGCCTGGCATAAGGGCAGGCCTCAATTTGCTCCTTGCAAGTTGGCAAAAAGTCATACAAACAGGTTTTTTGGCTCCAAGTTTTTCTGGCTTGGAGAGTAAGAGACAGAGTTTGGGATAGGTAATTGCTAGAAAGTAAAAGGGAAATCAAAGGAAAGGGACCCAGAGAAGGGAGTCTTTAAATTCTTTTTATAAATCTCTTGTTGACTCCTGAACAGTGCCTAAATAGGACAAACTTCAGGAGATCAAGCCCTGTCTAAACGAACTAACCTGATATTTGAGCCCAGTCAATTCAGTTGTATGCTAACCAAGCAAGACAAACAAAAAACCCCTAACATTCTTTAGGTATTGAAAGTATGAAAATGTGACTCATTTTGAGAGAAAAAAACAATCAACAGAGATCAACTTAGAAATGCCCCAGGTGTTGGAATTAGCAGACAAAGATGGAAAGTGATTATTATCAACATATTCAAGGACATAAAAGAAAATACATTCATCATGAATGAAATACATGAAATCTAGCAGAGAAATAGAAACTATAAAAAAAGAAACAGAAATTCTGGAACTAAAAAAAAAAATGTAATACCCGAAATAATAATTCACCAGATGAACTTAACAGCAGAAAGCAGATGACAAAACAGAGTTGGTGATCTTGAAGATAAGTCAAGAGAACCTGACTCTAATCCGAAGAACACAAAGAATGTTGAAATGAAAATAAACAAGGCCTCAAGGACCACATCAAAAAGTCTAAGATAGGGCACCTGGTGGCTCAGTCAGTTAAGCGTCTACCTTTGGCTCAGGTCACCATCCCAGGGTCCTGGAATGGAGTCCCACATCAGGCTCCTTGCTCAGCAGGGAGCCTGCTTTTCCCTCTGCCTCCTTCTCCCTCTGCCTGTTGCTTCTCCTGCTTGTGTTCTCTCTCTTTCTGTGACAAATAAATAAAATCTTTAAAAAAAAGAAAAGTCTAAGATATATGTAATTAGAGTCCCAGAAGAAGATGAGAGAGAGGAAGAATGGGCAGAAAGAGTATCTAAGGAAAAATGGCTGAATATTTTCCAAATTTGGTGAAAGATATAAATTTACACATTCAAGGAGCACAACAACAAACCCATAGAGGATTAATACAGAGAAAGCCACACTGTTATAAAAAATTGACTGGCCTTTGTCCCTAGTTCTTAGGAGATAACCTCTAAATCTTTGGAATTTCTTGGAATGACAGGAATATCTTTGTTGTTTATGATGGGACCCTGGGACTATACCTGAGTTTATGCTAATGAGATGACTCAGGATGGGAGCTGGCCACACGAGAATGACTTGCCATGTAATTTACAGGCCTGAGGCTTTGAGTTAGGTGATGTGAGTCCAACATCTGGAGAGGGCAGGGTAGACTGGAAATTGAATTCAATCATGTGGCCAATGATACAATCACTCATGCTTATGTAATGAAACTCCAGTAAAAGCTCTGGGGACTAAGTAAGTGAGATTCCCTAATTGGTAATTAGACATAGTATACCTGGAAGTTGAGTTGTTCAGAGGACACAAAAACTTTGCTTTGGGAACCTTCTGAGACTTTACTCTTTGGGTCTCTTCACCTGGTTAGTCCTGATCAATATCCTTTATAATAAAACTACAGTTACAGATTTAGTGCTTTCCTGAGTTCTATGAATCATTCTAGTGAATCATAGAATTTTAGGGGGTAGTGGGAACACTTGAATTTATAGCTAGTTATTCAGAAGCATTGGTGGCCTAGGAACCCCGGAATTGTACCTGATTTCTGAAGTGAGGGGAGGATTATGTCCTTCACTTGAGAAGTCTGACCAAATCTGGCTACTTACCATCAGAATTGCATTACACATACCTAGGTACATTATCATCAAATTTCAGAAAAGTAACAATATTTTGAAAGCTATCAGAAAACAATGATGCATTGCATATAAGGGAACTATGATTTGAATGATTGTCAACTTCTCATCATAAAAACAATAGAAACTAGAAGACAGTGGAACAACATCTTTAAAGTGCTGGAGGGGAGAGGGGAAGAAAACCATATCAACTCAAAATTTCTATATCCAGTGAAAGTGATCTTACAAGAATAAAGGTGAAATAAAGTACATTTTCAGATAAAGAAAACTGAAAGAATGTGTTGACAATGGGCTTGCTCTACAAGAAATATTAAGGAAGGAAGAGTCCAAGATGGAGGAGTAGGAGACCTTAGTTTTTTCTGGTCCCAGAAATTCAGCTAGATAGTTATATCATTCTGAATGCCTATGAACTCAACTGGAGAGCTAAGAAGACAATTGCTGCTATCCTACAAATAGAAAAGCAACCACTTTCTGCAAGAACCACTACACGGAAAAACTCATCTCAGAAAAGAGAACAAGAGGCAGTACTGTCTGCCAAGGACCGCATCAGTATGGACATAAGTAAAGATGTTGGAACTAGAGTTCAGAATAACAAGTATAAATTTACCATCTGGACCTAGAGCAATCTACACATTTAACACAATCCCCATCAAAATATCATCAATTTACTTCAAAGAAATGGAACAAATAATCCTAAAATTTATATGGAACCAGAAAAGACCCTGACTAGCCAGAGGAACGTTGAAAAAGAAAACCAAAGTTGGTGGCATCACAATTCCAGACTTCAAGCTCTATTACAAAGCTGTAATCATCAAGACAGTTTGGTACTAGCACAAAAACAGACATATAGATCAATGGAACAGAATAGAGAGCCCAGAAATGGACTCTCAACTCTATGGTCAACTAATCTTCGACAAATCAGGAAAGAATGTCCAATGAAAAAAAAGACAGTCTCTTCAACAAATGGTGTTGGGAAAACTGGACAGCCATGTGCAGAAAAATGAAACTGGATGATTTCCTTACACCACACACAAAAATAGACTCAAAATGGATGAAAGACCTCAATGTGAGACAGGAATCCATCAAAATCCTTGAGGAGAACACAGGCAGCAACCTCTTTGACCTCAGCCACAGCAACTTCTTCCTAGGAACATCACCAAAGGCAAGGGAAGCAAGGGCAAAAATGAACTTTTGGGACTTCATCAAGATCAAAAGCTTTTGCACAGCAAAGGAAACAATCGACAAAACCAAAAGACAACTGACAGAATGGGAGAAGATATTTGCAAATGACATACCAGATAAAGGGCTTGTATCCAAAATCTATAAAGAACTTATCAAACTCAACACCCATAGAATAAATAAGCCAGTCACAAAATGGGCAGAAGACATGAACAGACATTTCTCCAAGGAAGACATCCAAATGGCCAACAGACNATCGACAAAACCAAAAGACAACTGACAGAATGGGAGAAGATATTTGCAAATGACATACCAGATAAAGGGCTTGTATCCAAAATCTATAAAGAACTTATCAAACTCAACACCCATAGAATAAATAAGCCAGTCACAAAATGGGCAGAAGACATGAACAGACATTTCTCCAAAGAAGACATCCAAATGGCCAACAGACACATGAGAAAGTGCTCAACATCACTCGGCATCAGAGAAATACAAATCAAAACCACAGCGAGATACCACCTTACACCAGTCAGAATGGCTAAAATCAACAAGTCAGGAAATGACAGATGTTGGCGAGGTTGCGGAGAAAGGGGANTGAATGTAGTGATCCTCAGGGGCATGTGTACCCGAATGTTTATAGCAGCAATGTCCATAATAGCCAAACTATGGAACCTAGATGTCCATCAACAGATGAATGGATAAAGAAGATGTGGTATATATAGGGTGCCTGGGTGGCTCAATGGGTTAAAGCCTCTGCCTTTGGCTCAGGTCATGATCTCAGGGTCCTGGGATCAAGGCCCACA
>LNAC01000106.1:2689585-2719704 GCA_002007465.1 Ailurus styani
ATAAATAAATAAAATCTTAAAAAAAAAAGATGTGGTATATATATATACATATATATACAATGGAATATTATGCAGCCATCAAAAGAAACGAAATCTTGCCACTTGCAATGACGTAGATGGAACTAAAGGGTATTATGCTAAGCGAAATAAGTCAACCAGAGAAAGATAATTGTCATATGATCTCTCTGATATGAGGAATTTGAAGGGCAGGGCGGAGGGGTCGTGGGGGTAGGGAGGGAAAAAATGAACAAGATGGGATCAGGAAGGTGACAAACCATAAGAGACTCTTAATCTCACGAAACAAAGTAAGGGTTACTGGGGGGTGGGAGGGTGGGGAGGGTTTGTGCTATGGTGAGTGTGTGAAAGGTGTAAGCCTGATGATTCACAGACCTGTGCCTCTGGGGCAAATAATAATAATAATAAATAAAATAAAAAAATAATAAAGTTACCAGCTGGGCTTGAAAAAAGCATAGAAGACAGTAGTGAATCCCTTTCAACTTCTAATCAAGTTGGCATAAGAAAGGCTATTAATGAGATGCAATAAAAAATGGAGGCTCTAACTGTGAGGATAAATGAGGCAAAAGAGAGAATTAGTGATATAGAAGACAGAATGATGGAAATACAGAAGCTGAGAAAAAGAGAGCTAAACAACCATGAGATCACGAGAGGAGAATTGGAGAGATAAGTGATACTATAAGACGAAATAATATTAGAATAATTGGGATCCCAGAACAAGAGGAAAGACCAAGAGGGGCAGAAGGTACATTGGAGCAAGTTATAGCTGAGAACGTCCCTAATCTGGGGAAGGAAACAGGCTTTCAAGTCCAGGAGGCACAGAGAACCCCCCTCAAAATCAATAAAAATAGGTCAACACCTTAACATATAATAGTAAAGCTTGGAAATCTCAGAAGCAAGGAGAAAATCCTGAAAGCAGCTCAGGACAAGAGGTCTGTAAGCTTCAAGGTTGGAGACATTAGAATGGCAGAAGACCTATCCACAGAGACCTAGCAGGCCAGAAAAGACTGGCATCATATATTCAGGGTGCTAAATGAGACAAATATGCATCCAAGAATACTTTATCCAACAAGGCTGTCATTCAAAGTAGATGGAGAAATAAAAAGCTTCCATGACAAACGGAAGCTAAAATAATTTGTGATCACTAAACCAGTCCTGCAAGGAATACTAAAAGATTTCCTTTACGTGAAGAGAGAGCCAAAAAGTAACATAGACTGGAAAGGACCAGAGACTATATAAAGTAACAGTGACTTTACAGGTAATACAGTGGCACTAAATTCATATCTTTTAGTAGTTACTCTGAATGTAATGGGCTAAACGTCCCAATCAAAAGACACAGAGTATCAGATTGGATAAAAAAGCAAGATCCATGGATATGCTGTCTGCAAGAGACTCATTTTAGACCCAAAGACACCTCCAGATTGTAAGTAAGAGGGTGTAGAACCATCGATCATGCTAATGGCCACCAAAAGAAAGCTGGGGTGGCAATCCTTTTATCAGACAAGTTAGATTTTAAACCAAAGACTGTATTTAGAGATGAGGAAGGACACTATATCATAATTAAAGGGTCTGTCCAACATGAAGATCTAACAATTGTAAATATTTATGCCCCTAACATGGGAGAAGCCAATTATATAAATCAATTAATAACAAAATTAAAGAGACATCAATAATAATACAATAATAGTAGGGGACTTTAACACCACCCCTTCACTGCAATGGACAGATGATCTAAGCAGAAGATCAACAAGGAAGCAAGGGCTTTGAATGACATACTGGACCAGAGGGACTTCACAAATATATTCAGAGCATTCCATCCTAAAGAAACAGAATACACATTCTTCTATAGTACACATGGGACATTCTCCAGAATAGATCACATCCTGGGTTACAAATCATGTCCCAACTGGTACCAAAAGATTAGGATCATTCCCTGCATATTTTTGGACCACAGTGCTTTGAAACTTGAACTTATGCAAGAGGAAAGTACTCAAATACATGGAGGTTAGAGAATCCTACTAAAGAATGAATAGGTCAACCAGGAAATTAAAGAAGAATTTTAAAGATTCATAGAAACAAATACAAATGAAAACAGAACTATTAAAAAACTTTGGGATGCAGCAAAGGTGGTTCTAAGTGGGAAGCATATAGCAATACAGACCTTTCTCAAGAAATAAGGAAAGTCTTAAATGGTCAAAAAAGAGAACAAGCTAGCCCTATACCTAAAGGAGCTGGAGAAAGAACAGCAAATAAAGCCTAAACCTAGCAGGAGAAGAGAATTAATGAAGATTAGAACAGAAATCAATGAAATAGAAACCAAAAGAACAACAGAACAGATTAATGAAACCAGGAGTTGGTTCTTGGAAAGAATTAATAAGATTGATAAAACTCTGGCTAGACTATCCAAAAGAAAAATGACCCAAATTAATAAAATCATGAATGAAACCAACACCAAAGAAATACAAACAATTATAAGAACATATTATGAGCAACTTTATGCCAGGAAATTAGGCAATCTGGAAGAAATAGATGCATTCCTAGAGCCGTATAAACTACCAAAACTAAACCAGGAAGAAATGGAAAACCCGAACAAACCTATAGCCAGCAAGGAAACTGAAGCAGTAATCAAAAATCTCCCTACAAATAAGAGCTCAGGGCCAGATGGCTTCTCAGGGGAATTCTACCATATATTTAAAGAATTAAGACCTATTTTTCTGAAGCTGTTTCAGAAAATAGAAATGGAAAGAAAACTTCCAAAACTTTCTTTGAGGCCAGCATTACCTTGATCCCAAAACCAGACAAAGACACCAACGAAAAGAGGAATTACAGATCAACATCTCTGATGAACATGGATGCCAAAATTCTCACCCAGATATTAGCCAATAGGATCCAACAGTCCATTAAAAGGATTATTCACCATGACCAAGTGGGATTTATTCCTGGGCTGCAAGGGTGGTTCAACATTTGCCAATCAATGTGATATGCTACATTAATAAAAGAAAGGATAAGAACCATATGATCTTCTCAATAGATGCTGAAAAAGCATTTGACAAAGTACAGCATCCTTTCTTGATTAAAACTCTTTACCGTATAGGGATAGAGGGAACATACCTCAATATCATAATAGCCATCTATGAAAAGCCCACAGAGAATGTCATTCTCAGTGGGGAAAAACTGAGAGCTTTTCCCCTAAGGTCAGGAACACAGCAGGGATGGCCCACACTCATTCTCACCACTGTTGTTCTACATAGTACTAGAAGTCTTAGCCTCAGCAATGAGACAACAAAAAGTAATAAAAGGCATCTGAATCAGAAAAGAAGAAGTCAAACTCTCACTCTGTGTGAAGACATGATACTTTATGTGGAAAATCCAAAAGACTCCACCCCAAAATTTCTAGAACTCATATAGGAATTTAGCAAAGTGCCAGGATAAAATCAGTGCACAGAAATCAGTTGCATTTCTAAACACTAACAATAAGACAGAAGAAAGAGAAATTAAGGAAATTGATCCCATTTACAATTGCACCAAAACCCATAAGATACCTGGGAATAAACCTAACCAAAGAGACAAAGGATCTGTACTCAGAAAACTGTAGAACACTCATGAAAGAAATTGAGGGAGATACAAAGAAATGGAAAAAACCTTCCATGCTCATGGGTTAGAAGAACAAATATTGTTAAAATGTCTGTGCTATCTAGAGCAATGTATACATTCAATGAAATCCGTATTAAAATAGCATCAACTTTTTTCACAGAGCTGGAACAAATAATCCTGAAATTTGTATGGAACCAGAAAAGACCCTGACTAGCCAGAAGAATGTTGAAAAAGAAAATCAAAGCTGGTGGCACCATAGTTCCAGACTTCAAACTCTATCACAAAACTGTATTCATCAAGACAGTATGGTACCAGCACAAAAACATACACATAGATCAATGGAAGAGAATAGAGAACCCAGAAATGGACCCTCAACTCTATGGTCAACGAATCTTTGACAAAGCAGGAAAGAATATCCAATGGAAAAAAGGCAGTCTTCTCAACAAATGGTGTTGGAAAAACTGGACAGCCACATGGAGAAGAACAAAACTAGACCATTTTCTTATACCATATATAAAATAGCCTCAAAATGAATGAAAGACCTCAATGTGAGACGAATCCATCAAAATCCTTGAGAAGAACACAGGGAGCAACCTCTGTGACTTTGGCTGCAGCAACTTCTTGTTGGACATGGCTCCAAAGATGAGGGAAACAAAGACAAAAATGGACTATTGGGACTTCATCAAGATAAAAAGCTTTTGCACAGCAAACAGTCGAAAAAACCAAAAGACGGGCGCCTGGGTGGCTCAGTGGGTTAAAGCCACTGCCTTCGGCTCAGGTCATGATCCCAGGGTCCTGGGATCGAGGCCCACATCGGGCTCTCTGCTCAGCAGGGAGCCTGCTTCCTCCTCTCTCCTCTCTCTCTCTGCCTGCCTCTCTGCCTACTTGTAATCTCTCTCTCTGTGTCAAATGAATAAATAAAAAAATCTTTAAAAAAAAAAAAGAAAAAAAAAGAAAAAACCAAAAGACAACTAACAGAATAGGAGAAGATATTTGCAAATGTCTAATCAGATAAAGGGCTAGTATCCAAAACCTATAAAGAACTTATCGAACTCAACACCCAAAGAACAAATAATCCAGTCAAGAAATTGGCAGAAGACATGAACAGGTATTTCTTCAAAGAAGATATACAAATAGCCAACAGACACATGAAAAAATGCTCAACATCACTCAGCATCAGGGAAATACAAATCAAAACCACAATGCGATACCCTCTCATACCAGTCAGAATGGCTAAAATTAATAAGTAAGGAAATGACAGATGTTGACAAGGATGCAGAGAAAGGAGAACCCTCCTACACTGTTGGTGGGAATGCATCTGGTGCGGCCACTCTGGAAAACAGTATGGAAGTTCCTCAAAAAGTTGAAATTAAAGCTACCCTATGACCCAGCAATTGCACTACTGGGTATTTACCCTAAAGATACAAATGTAGTGATCCGAAGGGTCACCTGCACCCCAATGTTTATAACAGCAATGTATGTCTACAATAGTCAAACTATGGGAAGAGCCTAGATGTCCATAAACAGATGAATGGGTAAAGAAGATGTGGTGTATATGTATACAATGTAATGCTACTCAGTCATCAAAAAAAATGAAATCTTGTAATTTGCAATGATGTGGATGGAATTAGAGGGTATTATGCTAAGTGCAATAAGTCAATCAGAGAAAGACAATTATCATATGATCTCACTCATTTGTGGAAATTAAAAAACAAAACAGAAGATCATAGGGGAAGGGAGGAAAAAATAAAACAAGATGAGATCAGAGAGGGAGACAAACCATAAGAGACTCTTAAGTGGAGGAAGCAAACTAAGGGTTGCTGGAGAGAAGGGGGGGGGATGGAGTAACTGGATGATGGACATTAAGGAGGGCACATGATATAATGAGCACTGGGTATTATATAAGACTGATAAATCACTGAACTTTACCTCTGAAAGTAATAATATACTCTATGTTAATTAATTGAATTTGAATTTTAAAATTTGAAAAAATAAATATTAAGGAAGTTCTGCAGGGTAAAGAGAAATAAAAAACAGATGGAAATTCAGATCTTGGCAGAGGGAGGGGGAATGAAGAGCATTGGAAATTATAACATTTTATCATCTAATATATGTAGATGTAATATTTTGACAACTTTAGCAAAAATGGATGTAAAGGTGAGTAAATGAACTCATAGTTTGTAAGATTTCTACATTTTACATGAATCAATTCATGTAAACTCATGTAAATTCATTAACCCTAACTTTCCAGTGAAAAGTTAATATATAATATTGTGATCCTTAAGGCAACCACTACAAAATAATGCAAAGAGGTAAAATTAGGATCCTGGAATACACAATATTTATACACTTTCTATGTAAAGTAAACCTAAGATACACTTTTATTTCTTATTCTTCTTAAACAATGTCAACAAAATATATTTTACTAATTTTTTGGCAGGGGTAAGGATTAATGATTTTTTTTCAACTTCTCTCCTGAACTTTTTCTTTTTCTCTTATCCCCAGAGACATTTTATTCATCTTTGTCTCTGTGTTGCTGAAAAAAATTTTGCTTGTTTCCCTTCAATTAGTCACAGTCAAGGAGTGCTTGTTTTCTCTGCAGGGTACTTATTTGTTTCAACTTCATTTCCTGCTCTTTCTCCCCGAGGTCATTGAATCACATTTTGATAAATACATTGTTATTAAGGTTTACTAGAAACAATTGCAAATGTAGATATTTTAAATTAATGCTTTTCATTATAATGAGTCAGAAAATCAATGAATTGAAAAATTATTCTTTTTGTAGGTATTCAGCATTAGTCAGTCACCATCTCCCTGCTGTGTGTGGAGTGCTCTTCTAAATTCTGTGGGGTGTGATGATGGCAGTGTTTCTTGGAGAAGCATGCTGTACAAAGGAGAAACGGGATAAACACAAGTGTGACAGAACTGCAGCTAAGAGATTGAAGGTAGGAGGAACCATAATGGGGTGGGGGGATGAATAGGCTACTGGCCTGACTCAACCAGGCAATCTTCACAGGCAATACTAGAGTTCTGAAAGACTTAGGTGTGCCTTGTGGAAAGTTGACAAGTCTTCCTACATGGACCGAATATTATGGATATGAAGGAGAAATCATCTAAAAATATTTATTGAGTGCCCATTGTATCATATGCCAGTCACTAGAAAAACATGACATAAAGATAGTATTTTTTTAAACTAGTAGGGAAGGTTACACATTTTCATAGAAAAAAAGACGACATAGGTAATATAGGCACCAAATACAAGTATGAATAGATGCCAAGTAATGTAGTGAAAATGATCACCTAACTGTAGAAGTAATACTGAATTAAGTAGAAGGGACTTAGAAGTAGGGTAGGACCTGAAGTGACAGAAAGGGAGAGATGCTTTCAATACAAGTCAGAGACAGAGTCTCTGGATGATGGAGATGTGCCAGCAACAGGATGATCATGATGGGATGGTGATGAATATACTGTTGGTAGTAATGATGGTTTTAATTAAAATAGTGCATGGCTGGGAAAACATACCTGCTTTGTTAGAGATTTTATTTTAGATGTAATGATAAATTAGTTAACTTGGCATTACAGACACTGTTAAATCTAAACTTCTGCATTAATTTATCATAACTATTTAAAAATCTATTGTGTGTTTTTGAGTTTCACCCCTGTACCTTCTTTTTGCCAGATGAAAAATCATATTTCAAGACCCACTTCTCCTAGCCTTCTCTAAAGTGTTTGACTGACTGCAGTCATCTGGTTCTTGAATTATATCCTCAGTTTTAGTCTGTTTGGGCTGCTATAACAGAATACAAAAGACTGGGTAATTTATAACCAACAGAAACTTATTTCTCACAGTTCTGAAGACTGGAAATCCAAGATCAAGGTGTCAGCATAGTTGGGTTCTACTGAAGACTCTTCTGCGTTGCAGACTGCCTAATTCTTAACTGTGTCCTCATGTGGACATTATTATGCATTATTCCATAGTAGAAAAGAATATACCTAACATATATATGTTGGAAACCATAATCATAAATGACTAGTGAATCCACCATTCACTGAAGCTCTTTATATATTCTTTCTAGATCTCATTCCCTTGTGTACCCAAACCTAACCATTCTCCTGAATTTCATGCTAGCCACTTTCTTACTATTAAAACTATTTCATCATATATATGTATTTGTAAAGAACATATGGTTTCATTTTGCTTGTCTTTGAAATTTATTAAAATGGTATTTTCTGCAAATTGCTTTTTTTCATCTATAAAGAATATAGCTGGAGTCTATTCATTTTATTTTTTTAAAGATTTTATTTATTTATTTGAGAGGGCATGAGAGAGGGAGCACAAGAGAGAGAACACAGGAGTGGGGGAAGAGTGAGAGGGAGAAAGAGACTCCCCGCTGAGCAGGGAGCTGGATGCAGGGCTTGATCCCAGGGCCCTGTGATCATGACCTGAGTGGAAGGCAGATGCTTAACCAGCTGAGCCACCCAGGCACCGCTGGAGTCCATTCATTTTCACTACTGAATGACATCCCAGAATGAGAACATATCACAGGTAATTTATCCATTCTCCTGTTAATGGCCATTTTGATTGTTTCCATGTTTTCTGCTTTTATGAACAGTGCTAAGAACATTCCATTCTAGTGTATGTCTCTTGGTACACACGTGTAAGACTTTCTTCAACATATACTCCTGGAATTAAAAAACATTGCAAGTTATGTGCTTGTTCAAACTGAGAAGATAATACCAATATGTGTTCTAAACTAACCAAACAAACTTATTCTCCTCTTAGCTGTGTAAGAGTCCTTGTTGCTTTATGTGATGGAACTATATGCGTAAACTTGACTGGGACATTAGGTACCCAAATACTTGGTCAAATGGAATTTCTGGGTGAGACTATTAGGGTGTTCTTAGATATAAACATTTGAATCAGTAAACTGAGCAGAGAAGGTTGCCTTCTCCAGAGTGGGTGGAGATCTCTTGGGGGCCTAAATGGAACAAAAAGGCCCAGTGAGGGAGAATTTGCTCTCTCTGCCTGATTTATTGAAATGACATATCATTTTTTTTTTCTTCTTTTCCTTGGACTGGGACTTACCCACATTGGCTCTCTTGGTTCTTGGGCCTTTGGACTTGGACTGAAACTATGTCACCAGTTTTCCTGGGTCACCAGCTTATAGACAGGTCATGAGACTTCCCAGCCTCCATAATCATGTGAGCTGATTCCTTGTAATAAATCTTGTTAATATGTAAAGTTACACACACATATTTGTTTCTTTTTTCCCATGTTTTGCTGGAAGATCCTGACTAAGATACTTTATATGCTTACCAGCACTTTTTTTTTTAAGATTTTATTTATTTATTTGACAGATAGAGAGAGATCACAAGTAGGCAGAGAGAGGACGAAGCAGGTTCCCCGCCGAACAGGGAGCCCGATGCGGGGCTCAATCCAAGGACGCTGGGAACATGACCTGAGCTGAAGGCAGATGCTTAACGACTGAGCCACCCAGGCGCCCCTGTTCCAAACACTTTATAAATATTTATTTAATTATCTGAACAGCCCTATGAAGCAGGTTTGTTTTTCATCCCCATTTTACAAATAAGGAAACAGTGTCACAAAGACATTAAGTAACTTGCCCAAAGTCACAAATTGTTATTTTAACCTGGAAGGCAGGATTTAAAACCAGGCAGTTGGTGTCTAAACTTCATCTTCAACCAATAGCTTTACTGCCTCTCTACTAGGCTAAACAGTTCTGAGTCTTTCTTTGCAGCCCTTTTACTCCTCCCACCCCCCTTTTTAACCTTTCTGTGTAGGTATTATTTTGAATGTGAACAGAGGTAATAGGCATCTTTGTCTAGTTACTAATTTTTTAAAGATTTATTTCAGTGAGAGAGAGAGGGAGAACACAGGAGGAACCGCAGAGGAAGAGGAAGAAAGAAACCGGAGCAGACTACACTGAGCGAGGAGCCCCATGGGCTTGATTTTACAACCCTGAGGTTAGACTTTAGCCAAAACTAGACCCATAACTGACTGTGCCCCCAGGTGCCCCTGACTAATTCCTAATTTAAAAGAGAATGCTTTTAATGTTCTACCATAAGAAAGATGCTTGTTTTAGGGTTTTGGTGAACACGAGGTTAAGGAAATTTCCTTCTATTCTTAGTTTGCAAAGATTACATCATTTCGTTTTCTTTTTTAATCTTGAATGTGTTGAATTTTATCAAGCGGTTTCTTCCTTTAATTTGTTTATATGGTGAATACAGTAATTGATTTTCATATATGGAACGACTTTTGGGTCCCTAGGATAATCCTACCTTGATACTGATATATGTTTTTATTTTTATTTTTATTTATTTATTTTTTTAAAGACTTTATTTATTCATTTGACACAGAGAGAGAGATTACAAGTAGGCAAAGAGGCAGGCAGAGAGAGGAGAGAGGAGGAAGCAGGCTCCCCGCTGAGCAGAGAGCCCGATGTGGGCCTCGATCCCAGGACCCTGGGATCATGACCTGAGCCGAAGGCAGCGGCTTTAACCCACTGAGCCACCCAGGCGCCCGATACTGATATATGTTTTTATAAATCCTGCTGAATTTGGTTTGCTAATATTTTGTTTAGGATTTTTTTCTTTTTAAGATTTTTTAAGTTACCTCTATACCCAACATAGGGCTCGAACTTATAACCTGGGATATCAAGATTCCCATGCTCCACCAACTGAGGCAACTAAGGGCTTCTGGGATTTTTAATCTATACTTACTGGTGAGACGGGCTTCTGCCTTAACTCTTGTTCACACTATATTCTCACTTTGTTATATTAAAATGAGTTTAGGGGCTTTATCATTTTTTTAATTTTCAGGAAATATTTGAGCCTTGAAAATTGACTGTAAAATCATATGGGCTTGATTTTTTTTTTCCCAATGGGAAGATTTAAGGTCTTTAAATGTCATTGACTATTCAGGTTTTGCATTCTTATATGAATTTTACAAATACATTTTCTAAGAATTTATTAATTTAATTTATATTTTCAAATTTATGGTATATCATGGTTCTGCATGGTCACATATCTTTTTAATCCTTTTTATATGTATAGATAAGATATATACCATATTTCTCATAATATTATTTGTACCTTCTTTCATTTTTTTCTTAGTCAGTCTCAACAGAGGTTGTCTATTATTCTTTCTAAAAAGAATCAACTATTTTTTCCCTAGCTCATTAATATGTACTTTTATAAAATCTCTTATCCTTTGGGGGGTCTTTATTCTGTTATTTCTCTTTGAACTGTTAATTTGGTTCCTTGTATCATCAATTCACAGTCTGCCTTCCTTTTTACCACGAGAATTTAAAGATGTTAATTTCCTTCCAACAATGATTTTAGTAACTTCTCAGGTTTTGATATGCCATATTTTTCTTATCATACTGTTCTAAATACATTATTGTTGGCATTATAATTTATTTTTAATTAATTTATTTATTTTAGACAGAAAGAGAGTCTGAGAGCAGGGGGAGGGGTAGAGGGAGGAGAGAATCTTCAAGCAGACTCCCTGCTGAGCAAAGAGCACTATGTGGAGCTTGATCCCAGCACCAGGAGATCATGACCTGAGCTGAAGTCGAGTCAGATGCTTAACTGACTGAGCCACCTAGGCGCCCCTATAATTTATTTTAAAATTTACTATTAAATAAAACTATTATATAAATAAAAACATTTGTTGTCTTAATTTCCAAACATATGGAAATATGTTTTTTATTTTATTTGGAAACTTTCTGTATCATGGTCAGGTAACAAAATTTGAATGATAACAGTTTTTGAAATCTGTTGAGACTTGCTTTATGTCCATGAGACTTACTTTATTTTCTATTGAGAGGAAATTGTTCTCTAACTGTATGTTTCAAGGTTCTATATAAACTTAATTGTGTCGTTCAAATCATCTGTACTTTTAGTAATTGTTTTCTTAACCTAAAGTTTGTTGAATCTTTCATTATGATGATGAGTTTGTCCAATTTCCCCTCTACTTCTGTCAATTTTTGCATTATGTATTTTGTGGCTATGTTATGAGCTGTTTGTAAATTTAGAATATTTGTATCTTCTTCCTGAATTGCATCTTCTATTATTATTCAGTGTTCCTCTTTCTCCTTTATCATTTCTCTTTTATTTGGTATTAATAAAACTGTCTCTCAGTTAAAAAAAACAATTAATATTTGCATAGTATATCTATTTCTGTTCTTTTCAAGTTTCCCTGTCCTTATATTTGTGTGTGTCTTAACAGCATATAGCAGAATTTAAAATCTAACCATATTGCCCTTCTTTTAATTGACAAGTTCATACCATGTATATTTATTGTGATTATTGATTTAGTTCTTCCGTCTTAAATGTGCTTTCTACTTGTCATTTTTCTCTATGCTTTTTCTCCCCCTCTATTCTTGCCTTCTTAATTGAGATCTTATTTGTTAATCCCCTTTTATTTTTTAAAAATATATATTCAACTTTATTTCATTAGAAAAATTTATTTAAGTCACATGGTGGCCATAATTCCATGTCCTAAGCACGCTTTGCCATTCTACTGCCCCCTTCAGACCAATATATGCACATATACATATGTTGAAGAAAGGACTTTGACATGTGAAACAATGAGAACTGGATACTAACTACTTCATCATCCCCCCTCCTACAGCCAACCCACACATTGCTTCAACTGTTATCCGCACACAGACAAGCTCTCATGGAAGAGAGGCTGAACACCAAATAAAGTTACCATAAGATAACCAAGTCCTAAGGAACTCTTGGTAGATATTGTGGAAGCAAGGATGAAAATGACACCATTTTCCAGCTGCTAAATGTTAAGCACAAAAGCCAAAGACATGTTGCCAAGGACAGAAAAGCATACAGCAGAACCCAGGGAGAAGTGTGATATCACTCCATCCCACAGTTATAGGCAACTCACTCACATGTGTGTATTAAACAGGCTCTTTATCCAGGACAAGGAGCATCCAGATGGAGAGGCCCTTTAAGGGCCTATTAACAGTTCTGATAACACTTATGCTCCGAACTTGCCTGCCCAGGAGTTTGACACCTGGCTGGACATGCTTAAGGCAGTGTTCCAAGGTTATAGCTGGTGGAGGAGATCTTATCCACACCCTTCTAGATGGATGGTCTGGAAGGTGCTTGGGGCATCTGCGCTAGCCAGTTGACCTCTGGTGGCCCAGGAGTTCCCAGGCAATAGGCTCTCCACTGAGCCTCCCCCAGGGACTCCATCAGTCTAATAAAGACAGAGAGCAGAGTCAGTACCACACCTAAGAGATAGAGGTTCAACAATAGGCTTCATGGCTGAAAAGATCCCACTCCTCTGTAGAGCAGTAGAGCTGCTTCAAGCTTCCGGAATTTCTCTAGATCTTCCAGGAGGAAGGGTCTGTAGTGTCCTGCTCACTGTAACAGTGGGTTGTGTTAGAATCAGGAGAAAAATCAGCCAACCCCACATGACTTAGGGAACAAAAATGCAGACTGCAGTAAAGCACAGAGCAAGACCACCCACACTGCTCACATATCAATCTGGTTTTTTATTTTTTTCAATCTGGTTTTTTATTTTATTTTATTTTATTTTTAAAGATTTTATTTATTTATTTGACAGAGAGAGAGAGAGATCAGATCACAAGTAGGCAGAGAGGCAGGCAGAGAGAGAGGAGGAAGCAGGCTCCCTGCTGAGCAGAGAGCCCGATGCGGGCCTCGATCCCAGGACCCTGAGATCATGACCTGAGCCGAAGGCAGAGGCTTTAACCCACTGAGCCACCCAGGCGCCCCNTTTTTTAATTCAGTTTTTATTTTCTACCTGTTCAAAAGTTGCGTTCTTTATTTCTGTCATTTAGAAGTTACTCAAGAAATTTTACCATACATATTTAGAAACTTTACGAAGTGTAAATTCAATATCTATATTGAATTTTTACCTCTTATACCTCTTGAACTTTTACCTCTTACTTTTACCATGTGTATTTATCAGTTAACAAATTCCAAACTTAGGGGCACCTGGGTGGCTCAGCTGGGTTAAGCAACTGCCTTCGGCTCAGGTCATGATCCCAGGGTCCTGGGATGGAGCCCCACATGCGTCTCCCTGCTCAGGTGGGAGCCTGTTTCTCCCTCTGTCTCTGCCACTCTCCCCACTTGTGCTCTCCTGCTCTCTCTGTGTTAAATAAATAAAATCTTTTTAAAAAAATTCCAAATTTACTATCCATATCTCACTTTTTTAGCCTCTGTTTTTCTCCTCTTCCTCCTTTTCCTTACTCTTTGATTCTTCTTTCTCCTCGATTCCCTTCTTCTTTCCTTGGACGTTTCACTTTCTGGATTACCCAACAATGATTTAAAAAATAACATGTGTCACCATTTAGACAGGTTCTGTTTATAATGTAGCAGTGGAGCCTGCAGAGAAATCAATCACATAGTGGATATTTGCTGTCATTGTCTTGACGGTAGACACTAAGAGTGGAATTTCTGGATCATTTTCAGATTGAAAAAATTATGCCAGTTTTCTTCCATGGTGATTATACTTACTCGCTGACACTCTTCTCAAAAGCATATATATGAAAGTGTTCATTTTCTCAAAAATTTGCTAACATTATATAATATCAAATGCTTCAATTTTTGTTAAACCTTAATTAGAGAAAATGATGTATATACTTGAAGGTGAACATCTTTTCTCATATATACAGGATTCTGGTTATTACTCTTCTATGAATGGTAGTTTGTGTCCTTTGCTTATTTTATAGGAGTGGAGTGCCCAAAATCAAGTCAAATTGGACAACAGCTTTGGTGGGGGGGACTTCTTAGAAAGAGGAAGGGGTTCAGGCTTCAGATGGGATGTTGGATGTTGGATGAGGTAACTTTTAATGTCTCTGCTAATCTTAAGGGTCCATGATTAACAGTGGACTGAAATGCCCAGAAACCTAGAGCTGAAGAAAATCTGGTGTGAGATGGATTTGTGTGCACTCTACCTAATCAGAGTAAATGAATCACTTCTCAGTTCTGTTTTGTGGAGGAGCTGTTCCTAAAGTTGGGAGGGACATGAAAAGGCATTGCGGGGCAGGACTAATGAAGGCTGTACTGTTATGAGGAGGAGGGCAGGGGAGAGCTTTAAATAGTGGTAAGGCTGGGAGAAGTGGACTTGAGGAGAACAGCTACTGGGAAATTGGGCTGTTGGGCTTGGCCCACAGTCTCACCATCCCACCTCAAGAACCCATGAGGAAAAGGTGACCTGCCTAAGGGTAAGTGGGGATAAGGCTAGCTTTGGGTTGATTTCCCATACAGCTCCTGTGACGATTGCTGTTGGGATTTGGGCATAGAAGATAGACTTAAACACAAAGATAGTCCAAATGATGTGTCAAGGCTGAGACTGATGCACAATATACAGAGAAATATTTAAGGGACTTGAGCCGAGCCTTCATTCTACCAAAGGTTAAGGAAAACTCTCTTCTCGGTGTTAAACAGTGTCTATTGAGGTAGAAGGGAAGATACGTTGCAAGTGTGTATGTATTAGTATTAATAATTTAAATGGTACTTAGCTACAGGTTAGAACCCATCAAGGAGGGCGCCTGGGTGGCTCAGTGGGTTAAAGCCTCTGCCTTCGGCTCAGGTCATGATCTCAGAGTCCTGGGATCGCAGGGAGCCTGCTTCCTCCTCTCTCTGCCTGCCTCTATGCCTACTTGTGATCTGATCTCTCTCTCTGTGTCAAATAAATAAATAAAATCTTAAAAAAAAAATAAAGAACCCATCAAGGAGGTTCATTTTAATAGGGTCCATTGCCTTAGAAAAGTTTTTCTCCAGGTAACAGAACAGGGCAGAAGGCTGGGTGGGTGGAGAGAGGAGGTACCTTTGCTATACAGTAGACTGACTGCTAGGATGGATTTTCGCAGAGAAAGGCAGAAAGCAAGAGGAAGCAGAGAGCGAAGAATACCTGCGTCGCTGTCATTTCGAGAAATCCCAAGGAAGGCAGGACAGGAGCAGCGACCCCGTGCAGGGCGTGGCGGGTCCAGTGGGTCTCGAGTCAGGGAAGGTGGGCGAGAAGAGGGCTGGGCCTCGCGAGCGTAGCCACCCACTCCCTGCCGCCTCTCTCCCTAGAAAAGGAGCGTGGTTCGAGCTGCGGGGCTGACCGCCGCGCCACCAGGGAGGCCGCAGCAGAGCCCGGAGCGCCGTCTCCGGCGAGCCAGAGCCTCCGAGCCCCGGAGCGTCGCGGGGCCGCACACTTCCGCAGGGCGACTTCGAGGCGCTCTCGGCGCCCGCGGAGGAGTGCACCGAGCGCGGCTTCTCGCCTCTCTCCTGCCGCAGGGGCTGGGTCCGGCTGGGCGGCGGGCGGGAGCGGGGAGGCCTGGGAGTCGTCCGGTGCGCGCGCCGAGACCTCTCGTTCCTCCCAGGTAGGAGGCGCCGCAGGCCCCGAGGGAGCCGAGCGCACGCGGAACACCGCGCTGGACGCGCGCCGTGGCGCGGAGGAGAGGTACTCCGTTCGCGCTCGGGTTTCCTCTCCCGCCTCCAGGTGACCCACCTCGAGGAGGAGGTGCAACCCGAAATTCTTGTAGAAGGAAATTCTCAGGACCCGCCCAGTTCTTTTCTTTTAGAACTTGTATCATAAATTGGGCACTCTCGGCTCATTTGGGGGATCTGCAGTTTTCGACAGTGTGAAACGACCCGAATAACCTAAGTTTAAATTTGTTTCTTTCGATTTGTCTCTTTATCCTAACTTATTTTAGGGGAGGTGTCAGACAGCCGTGTATCAGAAAGGAGGCGGCGAGTCTTGGGGATCTGCCCGCCGTCCTGGCTGTCAGGGTTGTGCCGGGGACATTTCCAGTGTCAGCCTGGAATAGTAGCTCCGCGGCAATTCAAAGCCAATTTAACCCTTGATGTCCACTTATGTAGCCAGTTTACTGAGTGACCAGCTGGCAGGGAAACTTGTGCAAAGAACCATTAGAAAATGCCAAGATTTTGCCGAATGTCTTTGGCCCTGCACATAGCATATTAACTTATATTACCTTTATTGTCTTTGTGCTCCTTCAGTTATATATGTTAATTTTCTCCAGATCCTGAACAGCCCGAGAGAAGCCAGGGATCTACCAGGCATCAGTCCATAACAAATATTTTTCAATGAATAAATGTAAGAAGCATCAGTAACTTCGAAATTTGGTGCTTGGGCATCCAACACCGTTTGGGTTAATAGACTGGTAACATCTAAATTAAAAAAATTAATACTTCTTTTTCTCATGGCTACACATAGAATGGACTGTATTCTGATCCCCTAGTTGGAATGTGAATGTAGGAGTCTTGGATAGGGAGACCGGAGACCTGAGAACTTGCTGAGCCATATCAGGAGTAGTTTTCTGATTTGTAAAGGGAGTAGGTTGGAGCACATGATTTTAAAGATTTCTTTCAGCTCTAAAAGTCTGTAATGAAATGAATCCATCACATCTTCATAAACATGTTTTGGATTTCAGTGACTCCTGAAGGCTTTATCAGAAGGTTGATAAACATTGTATTTTTTCTTTTTCTTTTTTTTTTAAAGGTTTTATTTATTTATTTGACAGAGAGAGAGATCACAAGTAGGCAGAGAGCCAAGCAGAGAGAGAGGAGGAAGCAGGCTCCCCACTGAGCGGGGAGCCTGATACAGGCCTCAATCCCAGGACCCTGAGATCATGACCTGAGCCGAAGGCAGAGGCTTTAACCCACTGAGCCACCCAGGCACCCCAAATTGGATTTTTTCAAAGGAAGGTCTAAGAGTCAGTAACTTAGAGGAAAACCAACAAATATATAGTAAACCAATTTGGCTTGATCAAAACCAAACACATATGTATTTACAAATTCTTAGGTTTAAATAGATCATTAAGTAATGGAATCATTTTATTTTTTATTTTTTTTTAAAGATTTTATTTATTTGTCAGAGAGAGAGAGAGAGCACAAGTAGGGGGAGTGGCAGGCAGAGAGAAGCAGGCTCCCCACTGAGCAGGGAGCCCCATCCTCCATCCCAGGACCCCGGGATCATGCCCTGAGCCAAAGGCAGATGCTTAACTGACTGAGCCACCCAGGACCCAGGTGTCCCAAATAATTTTCTTTTTAACTCCAAAATATTTTCCCTGGTTTGTTTTTTTGTTTGTTTGTTTTTTAGAAACAGATGAACATTGGGGAGGGAAAAGAAAAATAAAATATGATAAAAACAGAGAGGGAGGCAAACCATAAGAGACTCTTTTTTTTTTTTTTTTAAAGATTTTTTTTTTTATTTGACACACAGAGAGAAATTACAAGTAGGCAGAGAGGCAGGCAGAGAGACAGGGAGAGGAGGAAGCAGGCTCCCTGCTGAGCAGAGAGCCCGACGTGGGCCTCGATCCCAGGACGCTGAGATCATGACCTGAGCCGAAAGCAGAGGCTTTAACCCACTGAGCCACCCAGGCGCCCAAGAGACTCTTAAATACAGAGAACAAACTGAGGGTTGCTGGTGAGGAGGT
Source organism: Ailurus styani (assembly GCA_002007465.1). Taxonomy (NCBI): domain Eukaryota; kingdom Metazoa; phylum Chordata; class Mammalia; order Carnivora; family Ailuridae; genus Ailurus; species Ailurus styani. Next base: position 2,707,651 of record LNAC01000106.1, read on the forward strand.
GGGTAGGAGGATGGGCTAAATGGGTGAGGGGCATTAAGGAGGGCACTTGTTGGGATGAGCTCTGAGCACTGTATGTGGGTGATGAATCACTGGATTCTGCTCCTGTACCAGTGCAGCATTGTATGTTAACTAACTTGAATTTAAATTAAAAAATTAAAACTTAAAAAAATATATTTATTTTTTTGGTAGAGACAATGGGTTTTGCCACAAGAAGATGGTTCTACCTACCACTGGGCTGCATGATGCTGATCAATCTGATTAATGCTGATTTTGAATTTCAAAAGGGGGTGCTTGCCAGCATCAGCCCCGGCATCATGGAAGATATTGATTTCCAGTGCTGGAATGCTTGCTCTTTGACACTGATCGATCTCAAGGAACTCAAGATACAGCACAATGTGGATGCTTTCTGGAATTTCATGTTGTTCTTGCAAAAATCCCAGCGGCCTAGACATTATAATGTCTTCTTAAGCATAGCTCAGGATTTCTGGGACATGTATGTAGACTGCTTGCTTTCACGATCTCATGGAATGGGCAGAAGACAGGTGATGACTCCCAAGTATAATTTTCCACAGAAGATAACAGGAGGTAATTTAAATGTGTACTTAAGAGAACAACAGTTTAGTGTTTTTAAAAATTCAGTATTTAATCCTTATTGGCAAATTTCCTAGCAAAAATTTGCCCTATTTTTTCTAATATGATTGACTTTGATTTTCATTTTTACTGATTATGTATTATTAGAAACTGTAGGAGTTCTGATATGCAGAGATCTAAATGATCTTGAGATATAATACGTTTGGTAGACCGTTAAAATTATTACCTTATGAATAGTTAGTTCATAAGAAAGCTATTTAACACTATAATTATTCCTATAACATTTATGAAAGAAATTTTAAACATAGGACATATAGTTAGGGCTAAATTTTTTTTAATAAGGTTATTTAAAAGGAAGACATCTTAAGAGTCACATTATAGTGACAATTAACAATTTCTCTCTAATATTATAGGACTGGATTTTACAAAACATGAGTTTTACTTATAAGAAAGAGAACATGGAAAGGACCTCCAGCAAGGTGACATCATCATGAACATTTAATCTGTCAGTATTTCTGAGGTCAAATATTTCCTGTAGTATTTATCAAAATTGTTATTTCCAATTTTTTAATATTTATGAAAGTTGTATTTTTGTTGTTGTGTAAATGCTTTATAGCTGTTGAATTAGCATTTCCGTCTTTTCAGATAATTTGTCCATAATTTTTTATTTGGAAGGCATCTTTGTAAAGCATCTTTAAAGAAAACACTTAAAATGCAAATGCCATATATTTTTTTTTTTTTTTTTTAAAGATTTTATTTATTTATTTGACACAGAGAGAGGGATCACAAGTAGGCAGAGAGGCAGGCAGAGAGAGAGGAGAGAGGAGGAAGCAGGCTCTCCGCCGAGCAGAGAGCCCGATGCGGGCCTCGATCCCAGGACCCTGGGATCATGACCTGAGCCGAAGGCAGAGGCTTTAACCCACTGAGCCACCCAGGCGCCCTGCCATATATTTTTAAATACAGTAGTCAATGAAGTAATGCTGTAACTAATTTTATAAGGTATCTTATACATAATGTTGACTTTAAAACTGTTCCAAAATTAATGCCAGTATTGTCCTAAAAGGTAATATTTGATCTTGATGTAGTGTACCTAGTGGCTTCTAAAATGTGCATTTCATCACCAAGCCATCCTATATATTAAAGTGTTTTTCTATGCATTATAGACTAACTTTTTTTATGTTCTCACTTTTATTGTCTTCAGTTTTAAAAAAGAACAACAAACAGAAAGGTAATAAGAAACTTTGTTTTAGTAAAGTGCAGTCTGATAGAATTTTTGTCTTTAGTTATTAGCTCAGTTTTCTTTTTTAAAAAATATATTTTCTATTTACATCTCACATCTTATTCTAAAAAGGATATGAAGCTTTAAAAATATATATTAAACTAGAATAACATGAAGTAGACGTGGAAATTGAGATGATTGGAAATGAAGACAGGAAACTAATAATATGTAGTTGTAGTTTAGATTAATACTTTCAATTGCATGTTGTAAAAGCCTATACCTTTGATAAAAGGGTTGCTGTAAATTAGTTTGAGTTTCCTACTTCTCAAGGTGAAGAAGGACTCATGAGCAGTTTCAAGATTCACACTGTTAAGAAAAAACCAAACAACTTGTGTAGGAGAAGCCCAGCCTTTGCTAGGACTAAGAACCAATAAAAATCATAGGTTTTCATAATGGCTACCATGGTATATAGCACTGTGTTTCCAAGTTCCTTCAGTGTCAGTTTCCCTTCAATACAAGCTGATGCCTGCACACCCAAACTCAATTACATATAAATAATTTTAAGAGACCCCCAAATAATACTCAACAAATGTGCAACCGATGGTTTGACTTGATTCAAGAGAAAACTTTAAAGGGTCAGGTGGGAGCTGACATTCTTTGAGTTATGGACCACTTTGAAGTTCTGATGAAGCTATAGACACTTTAGTAGGAGTTGCATGTACACAGTGTCCATTATTTATGTATAATTTTGGGGGGAGGGGTCATGGACCTCAGGTTAAGAATCTCCAATATGTTTTTTTAATTTTAATTTTAATTTTTTGTTTCCATTTTTAAAGACTCTCCAATATTAAAGAATAAATGGATTGCATAGCTTTCAAGTATTATTTTATATTTCTTAAAATTGAGTTTTATATAATAACTGGTTGCAGATAATATTAGATTGTAAGTCTAATGGATTTCCACATTGAAAATATTATATCTTGCTAATTATGGACAGATCCTTAAGTTCATAAAATCAACTGGTTGGAGGATCAGTCTTATGTTCTCTTATTCAAATGACCAGAAAGATACACAAGGAGTTGCCTAATTCATTTCCTACAGGTGGAGGCACAGGGTCATGATTTTCCTTAGATAATATCTCTTTTACCTGTGGGCAAATGTTCAATGCTTGAAAGTTCAATGGCATAAAGCAAAACAAGATCATTTCAGCCTAGGAAACATGTGAGGACAACCATGTATCCTCACCATAGTTGTCATAAAAATTTCTATTGCATCAATGATGAACTTTCAGTGTTAATCAACTAAACTTAATTGTTAGCCTTCCAAAATAGGTTAATTGCAAATGGGTTTCTAGTTTTCCTAATTGAATTTACAGGCTACATTGGATTATTAAAACATAAGGACATTTGCCAAAATGGGCATTCTGGTTTTAGAGCAGTTCATCTTAAGCCTTTTTGCTGGTACTTAGATATCATGTTCTGTTAAAAATCCCCTCCCCACCCTGCAATTTTTGGCACAAATCATGTCATTTGTATATAGAAAAACTTATTTTTTTCAACAATCATTCATTCAACGAAAACTCATTGAGCTTAGGGCGCCTGGGTGGCTCAGTGGGTTGAAGCCTCTGCTTTCGGCTCAGGTCATGATCTCAGGGTCCTGGGATCGAGGCCCATATCGGGCTCCCTGCTCAGCAGGGAGCCTGCTCCCCCCTCTCTCTCTGCCTGCCTCTGCCTACTTGTGATCTCTCTCTCTCTCTGTCAAATAAATAAATAAAATCTTTAAAAAAAAACCCAAAAAACAAAACTCATTGAGCTTGGAGTTACACTGCTAAATAATCCTTGACTCACAGAACTGCCATTGCAGTGGGACGAAGGTACAGTAGGAAATAATAATTCAGAAGTAGTTTTATAATATCAAAATATAAGTTTAAAAAGAGAAATGGTAGTCATAATGTGGTTGAGTGGGGAACAGTGTGTATTTCTCTTTTGCCCTATTCAAAATCATCTGACTAGATGAGTCAAAAGATCATCTTTAAACTTTAAACAAAATTTTTATTTTAGAATAGTTTTAAGTTTGCAGAAAAGTTGCAAGGATGGTGGAGAAAGTTCTTATATACTCACCTATGTTTTCCTATTATTAACGTCTTTCATTAGTGTGGTATGTTTGCCATAACTGATGATCTAATAGTGATAAATTATTAACCAAACTCCGTATTTTATTTGGATTTCACTAATTTTTCCCTGATGTCCTTTTTCTCTTCCAGGATCCCAACCACCTTACACTGTGTTATCTTGTCTCGTTAGACTCTAAGAAGATGTTTTCCGTGATCTTGACAATTTTGATCACTGGTCAGGTATGTTGCAGAATATCCAATTTGGGTTTGCCTGATTGTATTTCTCAGGGTTATACTGACTTTATAGACTTTCTGCATGAATACCACAGAAGTCTCAATACTTCAGATCAAGGATGTATACTGTCAGATGAGTTATCACTTATGATGTTTAACCTTGGCTGAATGGTATATACCAGATTTCTCCACTGTAATGTTTTTTCTTCTCTTTCTATACTGTATTCTTTGGAAGCAAGTCACTAAGCATAACCAACACCTAAGGGAATGCAAGTTATGTCCCATCTACTGGAGGAGGGAATATCTACATAAATTATCTGTAATTCTTTGGAGATTTTTCTACCCTCACTCCCTTCCCCTCTTCCACTTCCTTCAATCCTTTTCTTTTATTATTTACTTATATCGGTAGAGACTTATAGACTTTTATTTATACTTTGGGTTATAATACAGTACTACTATATTATTTTGTTGCTGAAATTGTTCCAGCTTTGGCCACTGGTAACTCTATAGGATGCTCCAGACTCACCTTGTGTATTTCCACCCATCCCTGGAACCAACCATTTCTTCAAGGAGCCCTGGTTTCTTTATTGGGGAATATTACTAGAAATCAAGATCTGGGAAGTAGGCGTTTCTGTAGAATTTTGACCTGATATACCAGGCCAATACCTGAATGTCAGGGGCTGCTTTTTTTCTTTCTCAAAAAGCATCCTTGACTGGAAATCTATTACAAACAATTATGAAACATAAATTCCAATTAAACTAACATAAGCACAAGGTGTGTTGGCAAAGTGTGTAAAAATGAGGAAGACTAATTTCATTATTTCCTTCATGGGTCCTATGACACCTGGAAATCTTTGTTCAGTCTGGTCACAGTTTAGAGAAATATTAACAAATTGTGGCACTTCAGGAGGTATGGCCAGATACAATGTCTGGAATGATTAAATAAAAATGATTACAAAAAATGGATATTTGACCTGAAAAGACTTAGGCTGAACATGACAGTTTTTTTTCCTGTGATATCAAAGGTATTTTGTGCTCCAGAAGACAGACTGAGAATGAGATGAATGAGTTATTCACCTGATTATTCACTGGTTTTCATCCCATATAAGCAAAAATTGACGAACAGTTTGACCAAGGAATGAGCTCCCTCATGTGGTAAACATTTCTTACTAAAGTGTGTCAAAACCATTTCGTCTGTATTCATTAAACTCCATTTTTATTCTTTTGACTCTCATTTCATTCAGTTTATTAGCAGAAGTTTCAGTTTGAGATCTTGAAATTTTGTCTGAGCTGACTCATGGAAGAGAAATATATTGTATATTGTCCACCTTTCAGTCAGGCTGCATAGGCTAAGTGGGCTCTGGAGTGGTGTGGAAGCACCGGATGTGAAGAGAACAGAGACCTATTACAGTTAGTGACATTGTCAGACTGATTCACTTGCTCACTGCAAGGGTGGCTGGAATTGTAATATGCAAACTCGATGCATGTCTATCTACCAACGGTAAGTGTCTGGATTAAGCAACACTACACTTCATCCACCTACATTGCTTCAGCTCTTAAATTGATTCTAGGTAATAACCTGCCCTATTTTAGCTTTCCTCTTCCTGTTGGGTAAGATCAACACAGCAGGGGGGAAAGGTCCACAGATATCACAGATTATTTCGATTGTAGTCAGTCCTAATCAGTTTGGAGATACCAAGTTGTACTACATACAAAACTTATATTCAACCAAGTAATATCAATTCTATTTCTACACATTGGTTATGTAATAGTATTGGTTAATGTAATAGTATTTATGTCTGATCATTTTAGAGAAAGTCTATCACTGTTATGGAGTAAATACATTTGAACTACTTTAATATGTTTGTGTTTAGCCTTAACTGTATAGTTTTTTTACTGGATGAATCTTCCTTTGGAGCTCAGGACTTTGCTCCACTTGCAGAGCTCAAGGGAAAGGCTGCCAGGAGCTGAGGCCACCATCATACTTATTTAATAATTTATTTACTGATGTGTTGGTTTCAATGATGAATGAAATGTGGTTTCTACCTTGTCCTTAGGGAGTTTAGCATCTGAGAAAGGAGCTTGTAGTCTACAAATTGAGGCAGATATTTATTGTTCTTAGCCATGGACACTTCATCTTGATTCTGTATCTGATATACTTGAGGTATATCTGGTGGTTTTTGTACAGTCATCTCAACATTGCATGTTCCTATCCATGCCTATTCTTATTCTTGTCCCAGTAACTAGTCTTTGATGGAATCTTGGTGCTTAGGGCTTTCTGTGAAGAGGAGGAACAATTTATGCCTTCTAATATCTTGGTGGTGGTGGTGATAACAGAGAAAAGGATTCAGAGGATAATAGAGAAAAGGATTCAGCAAAGCTCCTCAATAAACTGATGTACATTATCAACTCCTATGGGCCACAAGGATAATGGGCAGCTGGGCCAGGATGAGAAGCTGCTGGCTAATGGTGTACTGTCAACTCATTCTAAGATTTTTTTTTTTTAATTTATTTGACAGAGAGATCACAAGTAGGCAGAGAGGCAGGCAGAGAGAGGAGGAAGTAGGCTCCCTCAGAGAGCCTGATGCGGGCCTCGATCCCAGGACCCTGAGATCATGACCTAAGCAGAAGGCAGAGGCTTTAACCCACTGAGCCACTCAGGTGCCCTGTCAACTCATTGTGTCCCATCCAAGTACTAACCAGGCCTGACCCTGCTTAGCTTCCGAGATCAGACGAGATCGGGCGCGTTCAGGGTGGTATGGCCGTAGACTCATTGTAATTAGAACATTAGCAACAGTTGCGGTTACTCCCTACGTTGCGGATTCTACTAACTTCATAGTTGGAGATAATGGAAAATTCCTGAAGGAATGTGAGTTGGAGGAAGAAGAAGAGGAGGATGAAGGAGGAAGTAGGAGAAGGTGGGCCCAATGGAGTTAATGGAGCCCTCTCTTATTTAAAGTAGATTTATGCATGTCTTCCCAACTTTGCATTCAGTAGCATCATGTTGTTAGCTTGTAATTGGTCACAGTGGGACTAGTATTTACACCATCCAAACAGGCAAACACTACAAATGAGGGCTTTTCCCCTTAAAGTGCCGATTGTTAGAAATATACCAGTAAACTGCTGAGTGTGCCTATGGGCCTAGAATCTAGACTCAAATTCCAGTATATTTCCCTATTTTAGCAAACAGGTTCTTGTTTCTCCCAGTCCTGGACATGAACTCAACTTTGTGGCTTCCTGGGTGGGGTTGACATGGGAATGGAAACAGGCCATGGAAATCTCTTAATGCCATACAAGGACACTTTGCTCTACATCCGCATTAAGGCATCTATCTCCTATTTTTTTGGCAAAATACCTTCATCACCAAAGGAGGGAAAACATTTCCATACTCTCTCTTTCCTTTCCCCTTAAAGAAGAAAAGTAGCATTAGAGTTTGTTTTGTGTATTTATATATAAAGAGTAAAACCGTCTACGTTTTTATTTTTTATTTTTGTTGTTTAGCTTATGACTAACATTTACTTTTTATAACAGAGATGACTTATTTTATTGACCAACAAATTTGTCGCAAATGTTTTTGCTGCCCAGTATTTGTATTTACATATATAAATATCCTGATTCCCCACTCCATCTATATATTTTGGGTTTTTTTTGTTTTTTTTTTAAAGATTTTATTTATTTATTTGACACACAGAGAGAGAGATTACAAGTAGGCAGAGAGGCAGGCAGAGAGACAGGGAGAGGAGGAAGCAGGCTCCCCGCTGAGCAGGGAGCCCGATGCGGGCCTCGATCCCAGGACTCTGAGCCGAAAGCAGAGGCTTTAACCCACTGAGCCACCCAGGCGCCCCATCTATATATTTTGGTTGCAGTTAGCCTACTTCTGGCTCTGGGACTAGGCAATACTCAGATCCGGCCAAAGTCATGATGAATGGCTCAGGATTGGGCATATTGCCAATCAAGCGTCCCAAGAGGCAGAGGCAGTTACAGAGACGGTTGAAAAACAGGCATGCATTCTTCTCTACTGGGTATCGACTCAGGAGAACATAAGCCAGAAACTGCTAGGTAAGGAGAAGATCCTACTCACAGAGTTTCAGTCCCTAGATCCAAGAATGCCTGCAGTCTTAATTACTCCTAGATTTGATAGCTACAGAGCCTGTTAAAGTTTTTATTGGCTTAAACCAGAAGGAGTAGTTTACATGCAACCAAAGGAGTTTAACTGACACGATGTATTTTATAATTTCAGTTAAGAGAATTAGTGATCTTTCCAAAGAAATTGATGACAACTCTTCTGATGCTATAATGTAGATATTTTCAATACAAATAAATTATATGTGCTTACTTTTATTTTTTCATAGTATTTTACTAAAATATTTGCTTTATGTTTATAAAGGTATATTTAACTAAAAACTTATAAGCAAGCTTTATTTCAAAATGTCCACAGATTATTTTACGTAGGAACACTCTTCTTTGACTCATTCACAGTTTTCACTGCTTTCACCTTTTGTAGGGCTCCTCCTCGAACAGGAAGTTTTTTAAGAGCAATATCTGTATCAGCCAGAGGTCCTCCCAGTAATCGGGCAGGAGTGCTTTCCACTGTTACTACCCGACCAGAAGGCACCTGACAAAGCAAAAGGTATGTATGTAAGAGTTCATTTACAAAATTTTTCAGTAAGAGAAAAAGTCATTCATCCTTCAGCTGATTTTAGAAAAGATACAAACTTACAGCTGTTTCTTAGGAATCCTGTAGGGCTGATGGGGTCTAAACCAGTACTGGGTGAGAGTGAAGTTATCTTGGAGATAAATATGCCTTAACTATGTGAAATTTGACCAAAGAAAAATAAAATAAAAAAATATGAAGAAAAAACCCCATGGAACTAACATTCTATGGAGACTAAATACAGTATACACTAAGAAAAATTACGAAGCAAAAAAACCCAAAAAACAAACAAAAAAACTTACCGTTGTGTTAAGACCTTTAATATCTGTCCTGTGAAATATTGCATTTGGTGGATGCTCACTGTATCTAGAGGATTCTATAGCTTTTTCCTGAAGTCTTTTTGCTTTCTGAAGATTTTTAAATTAGAAAGAAAGTAATATTAATTGCTATTAAAGCATTAACTATCATACTTGCAATGAAGTATGTGAAGTATATTTAATTGTGCCTGATTTCTACTTGAACCGTTTATTAAGTAGCACTGTAACCTGTACTTACTCACTTAGGCTAAGAAGATAGTTATTAGTAAATTACATCTTTTTTTTAAGATTTTATTTATTTATTTGATAGAGAGAGAGATTACAAGTAGGCAGAGAGGCAGGCAGAGAGAGAGGAGGAAGCAGGCTCCCCACTGAGCAGGCAGCCCACCACGGGGCTCGATCCCAGTACCCTGAGATCATGACCTGAGTCGAAGGCAGAGGCTTTAACCCACTGAGCCACCCAGGCGCCCCAGTAAATTACATCTTTTATACATTGCAGAAGACCCCAGTCACCTGAGAACATTACTGAGATTTCCAGAGGTATCAGTCATATATGACCAAGGAATAAAGCAGGTTCTCTGGAAATCATATTTTAGCACATAATTTAATAAACCTAAATTTACCTCAGGTGATACATGTTTTCAAAATATGTTGCATAAATATTAATTCAGAACACTTAACTATTTCAGAGTAATATAAATTGGAAAATTTGTTGCACTTTTGTTCAAACTCAGTAGTTGAGACACTAGAATAGGTGAAATTTGAGATAACAAATAGTCTGCATGGAATGACTGATTTTCATTAATTACTCCTTAAAAGTATAGGCAATTGTGAGGAGATTTTATAAGTAGAGTTGGGAAGAATTTTTAGCGAGAAGGAGGAGACACAGTGCCGCCAGTGAGCTTTTGTTCTTAACTTTGGTTTTGCTACCTTAAAGTGGTTTCACTGTTTTCATGCACTAATTTAACATTCAACAACTTCATATCTAGCCAAAGAATTGTAACATTACATAAAAACATATCCAATGTATTAGTGGAAGAAGTGGGAAAAGCAATGAGGTTTTGGAAATACATGGTGCTTCTCACATATTTTAAGTGAACAATCAACATTATACAATTTTTAGATTAGTTTCTAGCTTATTCCTAAAGCGACTTACCATCTTTTCCCAAAGGGATGTTTATCCCCAGTTCTCATTTAAGCTTTAAGATAACGTTTCTTTTGGTGGTCATGGAGGGGAAATACCCTTGGGGGAGAGAGGGTAATACAGTTGTTTTTTCTGTTTTTCACTCTGCTTCTTATAGAAATGATCAATGACACAAAGTGGAAAGTAGGAGCACATTTCTCTTGCTTATTCCTGGCTAACAATCATCTATCTCCTTTATGCAACCCAGGAACATCACCCTTGCCTCCCACAGCTAGAGCAAAAAAATGTCAAAGTAGCATCTTCTGAAACTACGAAAATGCATAGTTATCATCCTACATTGCATATGGGAATCTAACAGTGTTGGTATTCCATAGAAAGGTCAGCAGAAAAGGTGAATGAATGAATATTTATTCTTGAAAAAGTCTGCCTGTCAGAATTGGCTAGTTGTTGTAGATATCACAATATTTTAAAAATCCTACCTTTAAAGTTTTAGCATTTGATGTTCTGGCCAAGAAATTTTCCCATGATTTATTAGCCAATTCTCTTTGCTTATGTGTGGCTTGTATCTGAAATGAGAAAGATAATTAAGAGTTCTAGTTTCTATGAAAGGATACCAAAGGGCTTTTTAAAGCCCTTATTTTGAAGGAAGACCTAGATTTTGCCTACATAAATTTTAGGGCTGACTAGCTAAAGGATTAGAGTAAAATCCTTCCTTCATTATGTGTTTAAGATTTGAACTGCTTTCCATGACATGTAATGTAAAACTGTTGTTATGAAAATATAAAGTATAAAAATAACAATAATCATTCTCAGCAAGATTGATTATTTTATGTTATTATCATTTATGAAGACAGATTATAATCCAGAACAAGCTATATAAATGACCCAACAGCAAGTTCACAGGACAAAATAAAGAGATTCCTGCTGCCACTGATAATAGTTTACAGAAGGTTGTATCAGTAAAATTACTAATTTATGACTATGGTAGTTTAAAATAAGCAGTTTTGTGAGAGTGCTGAGTTGGTTGTGGTGATACAGTCTAGGGAGGTAACCACTAACAAACTGCAAAGACTATGTAGTTCTCAACAGGCTCTTCACTAAGTATATAATCAGAGAACACATGCCCTTGGTTAGTATATAACATGTCATTAAATATGGATTATGAAAAAAAAATAAACATGGATTATGAACCCAAGAGTATTTAATTAAACAACTGCTTAAAATAAGTGGGGTCAAAGCCATAACAAATCAACAATAACCAACAAATCAACAATAGCTTGTCCACCACAGCAGACATTCAACTGTTCAACAGAACTAACGAGGCAGCAGAATTTCCAACAGGGGTATCCCACTTGACAGCAAGTAAATTACTTAAATGGCAGCATCTATGCAATAAAAACTCTTAAATAAAACTTTAAAGCAGGGCGCCTGGGTGGCTCAGTGCCCAGAAAGCCTCTGCCTTCGGCTTAGGTCATGATCTCAGGGTCCTGGGATCAAGCCCTGCATCGGGCTCCCTGCTCAGCAGGGAGCCTGCTTCCTCCTCTCTCTCTGCCTGCCTCTGCCTACTTGTGATCTCTCTCTCTCTGTCAGATAAATAAAATCTTTTTTTAAAAAAACTTTCAAGCAAATTGGTGTCTAAGATGGAGTGAAATTTACAGATGGACACAGATAGAACTCCTACTAGGCTGTAGATATAAACATTTAATAGACTAAGTGAAAGATCAGGCAATTAAAAACACTTTGGAAGTCACCTTAAAGAGTTTTAAACATTTATTTTTTTTT
>LNAC01000106.1:2719846-2789111 GCA_002007465.1 Ailurus styani
GAAAGCAGAGGCTTTAACCCACTGAGCCACCCAGGCGCCCGAGTTTTAAACATTTAATTGTAATCATAAAGGGTCACCAAGCAGAAGTGGGGAATCTGCATTGTTTTTGTAATTGAGGGGCAAGCTAGAACCACTTAAAGACCCATTTGCTCAAAAACTTTTTTTGTGTTCAGTTTCCGACTGAACACAAAGCTTTAGGAAAATGGCTTGTATTTTCCTGGCAGGCTTTTTCTGATTAGTTAAAATCAAAGACCAGCTTACCTCTGGATCTACAGATAGAATATTCATTGTTAAGTTTTATGGTACTGAAGTGAGGATGAAGCTTTTATCAATATACCCGTGGTTGGCATACCAGTAAGGACCGATCACAGAGTGAGGGATGAGGGCCAACTTTCTCAGGGAGGCTATACGTACAGTCACAGAGATACACCGTCAGATAGAATTTGCTAAATTTAATCACTTAAATAGACCACAATTTTTAGAACTCTAACATTTCAAAAAATGTGTCTCAGGTGTCTGTTTACGTTTTTAAAAAGATTTTATTTTTTGGGCGCCTGGGTGGCTCAGTGGGTTAAAGCCGCTGCCTTCGGCTCAGGTCATGATCCCAGGGTCCTGGGATCGAGGCCCACATCGGGCTCTCTGCTCAGTGGGGAGCCTGCTTCCTCCTCTCTCCTCTCTTTCTGCCTGCCTCTCTGCCTACTTGTAATCTCTCTCTCTGTGTCAAATGAATAAATAAAATCTTTAAAAAAAAATATTTTATTTTTTTATTTGAGAGAGAGAGAGAGAGAGCATGAGCAGAAGGGAGAGGCAGAGGGAGAGGGAGAAGTAGGCTCCCCACTGAGCAGGGAGTCTGACATGGGGCTAGATACCAGGACCCTGGGACGCTGGGATCATGACCTGAGGCGAGAGCAGACGCTTAACCACTGAGCCACCCAGGCACCCCAGGTATCTGTCTACTTTTAAAAATGTAATAGAGGGCGCCTGGGTGGCTCAGTGGGTTAAAGCCTCTGCCTTCGGCTCAGGTCATGATCTCAGGGTCCTGGGATCGAGGCCCATATCGGGCTCTCTGCTCAGCAGGGAGCCTGCTTCCTCCTCTCTCTCTGCCTCTCTGCCTACTTGTGATCTCTCTCTCTCTGTGTCAAATAAAGAAATAAAATCTTAAAAAAATAAAAAAAATAAAAAAAAATAAATAAAAATGTAATAGAATCAAAATGTAATAGAAATCAAATCATAATACAATAAATCCAGTAATATAGTAATATAGTAATTGAGTCTCAGGTGGTTAATTTCATGGTTCCTTTAAAAATTGCACAAAAACACTGATAATAACTGTAAGAAAAACTACAAAATAACTCGAAGTGCTGAAACATTCACAGGTAAGGCAAATATATCCTATGGTAAGCTAGTTTATTGAAATTATTATTTTCTACCTTAATGGTATATGTGACTTACTTTTGTATATACTTTTTGTTCATTTTGCACATCTTGGTGTGCTTGGCTTTCAATCATCTCGCTTTGAAGAGAAGCAACCATCTTTCCAATATTTTCTGATGCTGTTGTAATAGCTTCCAAATTTTTTTTATCTGTATTGACTGGTCTTAACTTTTCTAATTTTATTTCTTCACATATTTCATTCCATATTTCTCCAATCTGTTTTAACAAAGTTGCAGTTTAAAAAGTTAAATGAGGGCGCCTAGGTGGCTCAGTGGGTTAAAGCCTCTGCTTTCAGCTCAGGTCATGATCTCGGGGTCCTGGGATCGAGGCCCGCATCGGGCTCCCTGCTCAGCGGGGAGCCTGCTTCCTCCTCTTTCTCTGCCTGCCTCTCTGCCTACTTGTAATCTCTCTCTCGCTCGCCTCTCTGCCTACTTGTAATCTCTCTCTCGCTCTGTGTCAAATAAATAAATAAAATCTTTAAAAAAAATAAAAATAAAAAGTTAAATGAACCAAAAATAAATGATGTGATTTTGGGTAATCCTTTATTTGGGTGGTTGTTCCAAAGTTAACACTGAACCACCTCTCCTCATCTTCCTACTTGTGAATAAGTGCATTGGGAATGATTTGGGGCACCAGTTACAGTTGAGTTATCATGTTTTACAATGATAAGGTATTCGTGGATGAGGCTCCACTACCTAAGTCTAGTTCACTACCATTGTCACTGCCCTCTGTATTATAGTCACACTGTTTTCATACCTGCAAGAAACTGCTGCTTTCGTCTTATCCTTTTGAACTACTGATGTCTTCCTCCCAAAAGCCTTATATTAATAGCTAGGTCAAGGGGTGCCTGACTGGCTCAGTCCATACAGCATGTGACTCTTGATCTTGGGGTCATTAGTTCAAACCCCACATTGGATGGGAGTTTAAAAAATTTTTTTAAAATTTAAAAAGAATAGGAATGCTTTTAAAAAAATAAATCAAAGTTAGGTCAAGCTGAACTTGTGGGGCAATTAACATGGGGATAACTGGGGCTCCAGAGCCCTGTCCCCTGCCCCTTACCTTCTAGCTCAGACAGTAACTGAATTTCAAACTCTTAACTTCATGGTTTCATTATACTGAAAGCTCCATATTATAGGTTGTCTGTAAATTAATGTGCTTGAGTATGCTTATATTTATAGAAAAATTTATATATCTGGGATTGGGATGAAAACGAGCTTTTTTTCATTTGAAAATAGAGACTTATTCATTTATAACATTCAAATACATCGTACTAATATTAGTAGAAGAGAATGTACTTAAAAAGACTTTGCTTCAAAATACTTCAAAAGTATTTATTTGCCAATAAAAATATAACCAACAGGGTGAGAAACCTAATATCCTTTAACTGATATTTGATCATCATATAAACTAATGGTAAAATAATCTCTAATAAATATTAATAATTTATGTTAATAAGCAATAATTCATTTAATTATAGTTCCTAATGTTCCCTAAAGAGAAGGAATTATATTTTAAAAATTCTGGTAAGCTTCTGAATAGCTCTTTCAGTAATATCCATCCTCTTTTATAAAGTAATAGTTGGATGAAATCATATCCTATGGAAAATACCGATCAATTGTAGGTTTTTTGAACAGTACGAAATGCAAAATAGAAAATAAAAACTATACAGTATATGGATGATTGCTTACAACTTTGAATAGGTCTTTTATTTCTCAATTGATTTTTTTGTTATATTAGAGTTTAATAATAAGATTATTAAGAAGGTACTCACTTTAAAATCAAGGTATCTATGTATGATACAAAGAGTGACAAAATCTTCAGCAGATAGGCCAGGTAAATTTTCAAAATCTAAACAAAGTTTATAAAGAAAGAATTACTGTAACAAAGCAAGTGATTCCAAAATGCATGTATCTGTCATAAAAACTAATGCCAACAGCTTTTATTTCATCTTGATTATGAAAAAGTTAGTTCTGTGAGCTTCTGGCTTGCCAAAGAGTGTTTGACAACTTTTTTCCTTAATGAAAAGCAAGGACCAAAAAAAAAAAAAAAAAAAAGGAGGAAGCAAGGACTTTAAAAACTCAGGTATTTCAGAATTCTAATGTTTAAGCCTAATCATCTAAACTAACCACCTTTAATCCTGAAACTGCCTGGGGAGCTTTGAAAGATGCTGATGCCTGGGCCCCACATCCAGAGATTGTGATTTTAATTGATCAAGGGCGTAGCTTGGGCATTGGGGTAACAATGGAACATGCACTTACCTGTATAAAGGGACTTTTGATCATCATGAAAATAGACTCCAAAGCAAAATCACCTTGCAAACTGAGCAAAACAGAGGCTCTTGAGAATTTGACAAGTAGCTTCTTACCTAGTTTGCCCAGCACAGCATAAATTTTTGCTCTGATATTCTCGGCAACATCCATAACGGCAAGAGTTGGGCAGTTTGCAGGCAATGGCATGATTTTTTGCTCTTCTTGGAAACTGGTAAATAGAGGTTTCTTTGTATCTAATCATTGAATATCACGAAAAGAGAAAAGACAGATAAAAACATTACTAAATTAATATCTAATTTTGAAATTTTAGTTCAGACATAGTATATATAAAAATCTTAGAATAAATAGTGCACTGTCAATGGTTATTCTTTTGAAAGCATTAACAATCAGTTATTCCTGGGCACCTGGGTGGCTCAGTGGGTTAAAGCCTCTGCCTTCGGCTCAGGTCATGATCTCAGGGTCCTGGGATTGAGGCCGGCATCGGGCTCTCTGCTCGGCAGGGAGCCTGCTTCCTCCTCTCTCTCTGCCTGCTTCTCTGCCTACTTGTAATCTCTCTCTGTGTGTCAAATAAATAAATAAAATCTTTAAAAAAACAAAACAATCAGTTATTCCTCATTCTGTGTCAAAACTTAAAGCTTTCATTTTAATTATACATAAAATATGGAGGGCGCATGGGTGGCTCAGTGGGTTAAAGCCTCTGCCTTCGGCTCAGGTCATGATCTCAGAGTCCTGGGATCGAGTTCCGCATCGGGCTCTCTGCTCAGTGGAGAGCCTGCTTCCCCCTCTCTCTCTGTCTGCCTCTCTACCTACTTGTGATATCTCTCTCTGTGTCAAATAAATAAATAAAATCTTTTAAAAAAAGGGCGCCTGGGTGGCTCAGCGGGTTAAAAAATGGGTTAAAAAATATGGAAATTTCACAAAATAACTTTTTAAAAAAGTGAAACTCTCATGTAAATAACTTTTCTAATTTTGAGGGCGCCTGGGTGGCTCAGTGGGTTAAAGCCTCTGCTTTCGGCTCAGGTCATGATCTCAGCGTCCTGGGATCGAGGCCCGCATCGGGCTCTCTGCTCAGCAGGGAGCCTACTTCCTCCTCTCCTTGTCTCTCTGCCTGCCTCTCTGCCTACTTGTGATCTCTCTCTCTCTCTGTGTCAAATAAATAAATAAAATCTTTAAAAAAAAAATAACTTTTCTAATTTTGAGATCCAGAAATGGAATAATGTCTGTTTAACAAAGATGTAATCTCCTTTGCTTTTGGGTTCTATATATTATGCTATAAATATAAAAACAATTTTATGATGTTACGGATCAAAACTCAAATAATAAAAATTGGTTGAAATAGAAATCATCAGAAGTTAAAGGGCAAGTATTTTCATTTAAAAATTAACAATATTAACAGTTTAGATGAAAAAAACTTAGGAGGCTTAGATAATGTACTCTAGCATTATAGGTTGTTGGTAATTAAAATTTATGAACATTTGATTTATTTTTATTTAGAAAACAATTTCTTCTGGGGCATCTGGGTGGCTCAGTTGGTCGGGCATCTGCCTTCGGCTGAGTTCATGATCCCAGAGTCCTGGGATCGAACCCTGCATCATCTGGCTCCCTGCTCAGCAATAAGTCTGTTTCTCCCTCTCCCTCTGCCCCTCCACCTGCTTATGCTTTTTCTCTCTCCTGCTCTCTCTCTCTCTCAGATAAATAAATAAAATCTTTCTTTAAAAAAAGAAACAATTTTTTCTTTTATATAAAAAGTAAATTGCTTCATGAATATGAATCAATGGAAATGTACAAAATACTATAAAAATTGTTTTCAGGCACTCTATTTACATCCCAAATTTAATTGGTAAATGAAATGTTACTGAATCTATTTGTAAAAGTAAGTAACTCAAAGGAACTTCTTTAGGATATGATGTTAGGTTTTTGTTTTTGTTTTTGAGTTAAATGATATAATCAAATATGACTTCCTGAAAATATTCTATAAAAATATGAACCTGCTACTAATTTACTTAGTTTTCTTCCATTCATTCAGAATTTGATAGCAAGTTCTACAAACTCTTGTGAAAAGAACTTTAAACAAAGGGGTGGAAGTCCTCGTACTTCCCTAATATCTTTTAAAGATCCCTTTTTAAAAATATGGTTGAACAATTAATAAGTCCTGAGGATGTAATGAATAGGGTAGTGACTATAGTTAACAATACTTTCTTGTATATTTGAAAGTTACTAAGAAAGTAGATTTTAAAAGTTAGATCACAACAAAAAAATTGAAACTGTGTGTGGTGATGGATGCTAACGAAACTTATTGTGGTAATCACTTTGTAATATGTACATTTATCAAATCATTATGTTATACACCTAAAACTAGTGCAATGTTTTATGTCAATTATATCTCAATTAAAAATATGCATCTAAGTGCTACTACTAACAGTTATAAATACACTTACCAATGATCATCCCATGTTTATCACGTTTTACTCCCAGTTCTTTTTCTTCCTTTCTCCACAATTTAATTAAAAGACTAGCAGCTGTCTGGTCCTTCTTCCCTCGCCAAGCATTGACATGAGCCGTAGTTTTGGGATTATCACAAAATTCAACCATTATTCCAAGTATAAGATTACAGAATTTTTTTTGGTTCAACTTTTGCAAGGAAACGGAAAAGGAAAAGAGTTGTAATAAATTTTAAGAATTATTACCTTCAAAATAATAAAAAAAAACACCCCAAGAAACACTTGTATTAACCAGTATCTTTCTTCTAAATGATATGGCCTTAAAAAATTCACACTCTACTTAAGTATGACTGGTGACAATCTCCTGTTGAAAATATGTTTAAGAATTAGAAAGAATAAAAAGAAAAAGATTTAATATAATTCTGATGTAGTCATAAATATATGTCATGAACAAAAATGTAATTGATTTGGTTCAGTCCAGAAAAAGAGAGATTGTAAGAATAAGTGAAGATGTTCATTTTAAGTGGAGCAAGGTAAATAGTACTAGACATAGTTCACTGTAATTATAGGATCTTTCCAATTTACATGCTTTATTAAGGTTTGTAAAGACTCATATTAACTACAACCTTGTTGTGACTAAGAAAATAACTGATGGTGGCTGCAAGAAAATAACTGATGGTGGCTGTAAGTGCATAGGAAAATAAACCAAATGAGATGTAATTTTGTATTTTGCAAAGTAAGCATTTAAGAAAAATTATCAAGCATATTTCCCTTGTTTTGTTACTAGCTTTCAGCAAACCAAAATTTAGATATAGAAAAGTCCATCCAGAGTAATAGTCTCCACACAGTAATAATTTGTGTCTGAAATATTTTTTGTTGATTAACTCATAGCATACTGCTAATAGAATACAGCATAGGAAACATATAACCTGTTGTTTAAGCAAACATTATCAGTTTCCTCTTTTATAAAATGAAGGATAATATTACCAGCTTTAGAGAGTTATTATGATGAATTATACAAGACTGCCTGGCACATAGAAAGCTCTGAATAATTAACATTATTAGCAAGTATTATCATTGCGTACTGAATAAATATTTTAGCAGATTGTATTAAACAGAGCCCTCAATTGGGTTTTTTATTCCCATACTTTACTTTCAGGAGAAAAGAGGCAAATTTCAAGGGTTGGAGTTAATAAAAAAAAACTTAATTAAAGAATATTTGTAATCTGTAATTAGCTTGATTGGTTTAATCCACATTAAGCACAATCTAATAATTATATTCATAAAAATAGAAAACACTTACATGGCAAAAATATGTGTCAGGAACTATTCCAAATCCTGTATGTAAGTGTATGCATGTATATCTATATGTGCATATGTGCATATGCACACATAATCAATCATGTAATTCTCCCACAGTGCATGGGATAGATATTGTTATTTCTGTTCTACAGATGAAGAAACATGTAACAGAGATGTTAAATACTTGTCCAAGTTACACAGCTAACAAGTATTGGAGGCCTCAGTCAGACTGATTGTAGCCTATGATCATAACCACTGTGCTATATGGCTTCTCCTACCAGTTTTCTTCATGCCTTCCCATCAGAGAAACCCTAGTGGCGAAGGAGAGTGAACACAAGTGAGAAATGTCTTTGAAGTCTTTTATATAACCTTAAATATTCATATAGAATTTCATTATTTAGTATATACATGTTTAATATAACTCCCCATTTCCTAGTCTTTAACTAAAAACAAGATTCTAGGAAGATGTGCCAAATTAATTCTGTGACTTTGAGAATCCCCTGACACATCACCAGGTGCCTCTGGGCATACTCGTACTCTCATCGGAGAAACATGGTGAGCTATACATCATTTAGTAAAGCCACACATAGATCTTTCTGTATTATGTCCAATTTTCTGAACTTTCCAAGGGCTTTTGATTATGACTCACTCCTGTTTATCAAAATAGGTTATTATTATTTTTATTTATTTTTTGTAATGTTTTATATCTAATGAGTTTACTTTCCTATATGTAATGCCAACTAATTTTCTTTCAGAGAGATGAAGGGACACAAATAAATCCATTTAGTACCTTTGCTAAATCCAAGTAGGTTTGTTATTCTGTTCTTTTTTTTTTTTTTTTAAAGATTTTATTTATTTATTTCACAGCGGGAGAGAGATCACAAGGAGGCAGAGAGGCAGGCAGAGAGAGAGGGGGAAGCAGGCTCCCTGATGAGCAGAGAGCCCGATGCGGGCCTCGATCCCAGGATCCTGAGATCATGACCTGAGCCGAAGGCAGAGGCTTTAACCCACTGAGCCACCCAGGCGCCCTCTGTTTTTTTTTTTAAGATTTTATTTATTTATTTGAGAAACAGAGAGAGCACAAGCAGGGGGAGAGCACCAGGCAGACGGAGAAGCAGGCTCCTGCTTAGCAGGGAGCCCAATGCGGGGCTCCATCCCAGGACTCTGGGATCATGACCTGAGCCAAAGGCAGACGCTTAACCAACTGAGCCACCCAGGTGCCTTATGGTTTATTTTTCTGTTAATAAAATCGTGAATGGTGGCATTCAAAGCAGTGACATAGGTAGAACTCTACGTGAGAATATCTCTGAAAGTTTTATTGAAATCAAATTATACTTTTCCTTCCATTTCATCTTGACATGGACCTACTTGGAATTGAGGCCAGTAGGGAATTACTTTGAGGATAATTGAGAGTCTTTGCCATTCTTTGGTGTTAGATGGCAACTGTCTTTTCTGGCAAACTTAATATACTCATTCCTGTTCATTCTGTAAAGTGGTCTAAGACACACTCGATTCTTCACACTACCTACAAACTATTCAGTTCTTTAAAAATGCTGATCTTTACTCCTTTGTTTAATGTCCCTTAACTTTTAATACTAAGAGAAGAAGCTAGAAGTTATTAATAATGCTTATGGGTTTTGATATTGTCTAGCATTTCACAAACTATTCTTTTAAGGTGTGTGGGAAAAATCCCATAAAACAAATTATCTGTTGTTACATGTTTGGGAGTGCTGACCTATGTAAATAGGTTTCTTCACAGGAGGAATTTTCAGAGCCTTTATTATGCCAATGCAAATTATGGATCTCCAAGTGAGATTTCTCTTAAAACAAACATTTAAACATGATTTGGGGGTATATTTAATTACAGAATAGTGTGCTGTGGCTCTTAGTTTTGGAAAGAGTTAATAAAAACATATTTATTTATTTGTTTACAATTATTAACAATCATACTTACTGCCAGTAAGTCCAAAAGGAGAAAAATGCCTTCCTTTTCAAGAAAGTAATCCTCAGAGGGATAACACCCCAAAATACAGCACCTTAAATAAAAAGGAAGTTATTCACTTAACAAGGATTCTACTATCTATATACTATTGTCTACTTTTATATTTTTTTGACTGTTTTAGATGCCTCATGTAACAAAAATCATGTATGAGAGATAGTCTTCTGTGACTGACTTATTTCATTTAGCATAGTGTCTTCCAGGTCCATCCATGTTATAAACTGTAGGATTTTCTTCTTTTTTAAGGTTAAGTACAATTCCATTACATGTATGTACCATATTTTCTTTCTTTATCCATTCATCTATTGATAGACATTTGGGTTGTTTCCATATCTTGGCTATTGTGAATAATGCTGCAATGAACATGGGAGTGCAGCTATTCAAGATTCTGATTTCAATTCTTTTGGATATATACCCAGAAGTGGGATTGTTGGATAGTATGGTGGTTCTATTTTTAATTTTTTTGAGGAACTTTTATAATGTTTTCCATAGTGGCTGCCTGATTTGCCTTCCCACCAATGTCAAGAGTTCTCTTCTCTCCACATCCTCACCAAAACATCTCTCTCTCTTTTTTTTTTATAATAAGCATTCCATCAGGTGTAAGTTTGTAACTCATTGTGGTTTTGGTTTGCATTTCCCTGATGATTAGTGGTTCCATATGAATCTTAGAATTGTTTTTTCTATTTATGTAAAAAAAAAGTCTTTAGGATTTAATAGGGATTGCATGAAGCTATACATCACTTTGGCTAATATGACATTTAAATAATATTAATTATTCCAGTGCATGAGCACAGGATGTCCTTCCATTTATTTGTGTCTGCTTTAATTTCTTTTGTCAGTGTTTTACAGTTTTCAGTGCATAAGGTTTTCACTTCCTTGGTTACATTCCTTCCTAAGTATTTTATTCTTTTTGGTTCTATTGTAAGTATGATTGTTTTCTTAATTTTCTTTTTGCATAGTTCATTATGGTATGAATAGAAATGTGTATGGAAATGCAACTGATTTTTGTATTTGATTTGTATTTCGCAACTTTATTGAGTTCATTTATTAATTCTAACAGTTTTTTGGTGGAGTCTTTAGGGCTTTCTACATAAAAGATCATGTCATTTGCAAACAGATAATTTTACTTCTTTTCTGATTTAGATGCCTTTTATTTCTTCTTCTTGCCTAATTGGTCTAGGACTTACAGTACTGAGTAGAAACGGTGAGACTGGCACCTTTGCCTTGTTACAGATCTTAGGGGAAAAGCTGTTAGCTTTTCACCATTGAGTGTGATCTTAGATGTGGACTTTTCATCTATGAACTTTATTTTGTTAGTTCCTTCTCTACTTAATTTGTTGAGAGTTGTGCATCCCAAGGATAAATCCTACTTGGTCATGGTGTATAAACCTTTTAATTTGTTGTTGAATTTAGTTTGCTATTATTTCCTCTAGGATTTTTGCTTCCATTTTCTGCAGGACTGGCCTCATAAAGTGAATTTGGAAGCATTCCCTTTTCTATATTCTGGAAGAGTTTAAGAAGGATTAGTATTAATTCTTTAAATGTTTGGTAAAATTCACCTGTGAAGCTATTGGGTCCTGGGTTTTTTTGTTGGGAGGTTTTTGATTACTGATTCAGTCTCCTTATTGTTATTGGTCTGTTCAGGCTTTCTGTTTCTTCTTAATTCAATCTTGATTATTTGTATGTTTCTAGGAATTTATCTATTTCTTCTATATTGTCCAATTTGTTGGCATATAATTGTTAATAATACATTATGATGTTTTTTATTTCTGTGGCATCTGTTGTGATGTGTTCTATTTCATTTATCTTTATTTTGAGTCTTCTCCCTTCTTTCTCTTAGTCTAGCAAATGGCTTGTAGACTTTGATGTCTTTTTAAAACAAACCATTTATTTCTATTCTCTCATTTCTTTCTGTTCTAATCTTTGGTATTCCTTTACTTTGCTAACTTTGGGTTTAGTTTGTTCTTTAATTGCTAGTTACTTTAGGTTTAAAGTTAGGTTGTTTATTTGAGTCATTTTTTTTTAAAGATTTATTTATTTAATTTGAGAGGGTGGGGACAGAGGGAGAGCAGGCTCCCCACTGAGCATGGACCCCCCCCCCCACATGGGGCTTGATATCAGGACCCATGAGATCATGACCTGAGCCGAAACCAAGAGACTAACACTTAACCGGCACACCCAGGCACACCCGTTCTTTTTTATATAGGTATTTATACCTATAAACTTCTCTTTTAGTACTGCTGTTGCTGTATCACATAAGTTTTGGTATGTTGTGCTTTCATTTTAGTTTGTCTTGAGAAATTTCTAATTTTCATTTTTTATTTGTCTTTGACCTAGTTGTAGTTAAAGAGCTGCATTTGTGAGTTTTTCTAATTTCTATTTGTTACTGGTTTCTAGTTTTTTTCCTATGTGGTCAGAAAAGATATTTGGAATGATTTAAGTCTTAAATTTGTTAAGACTTGTTTGTGACCCTGCATGCAGAATGAACCCCCATCCTGTGGTTATCTAGGTGTTCTCTAAAAATTACCTCATTAGGGGTGCCGGGATGGTTCAGTCAGTTAAGCGTCTGACTTTGGCTCAGGTCATTATCTCAGGGTAGTGGGACTGAGCCCCATGTCAGGCTCCCCACTCAGCAGGGAGTCTGCTTGTCCCTCTTCTTCTGCCCTTCCCCCCCACTCATGCTCTGTCTCCCTCTCTCTCTCTCTAATAAATAAATAAAATCTTTAAAAAATTATCTCATTCACATAAGTTTGATGTGGTTGAAAGGGGCTTGATATGAATAACAAAAGACACTACTTTTTTTTTTTAAGGTTTTATTTATTTATTTATTTGACAGAGAGAGAGAGAGATCACAGGTAGGCAGAGAGGCAGGCNTAAGGTTTTATTTATTTATTTATTTGACAGAGAGAGAGAGATCACAGGTAGGCAGAGAGGCAGGCAGAGAAAGAGGAGGAAGCAGGCTCCCTGCCGAGCAGAGAGCCCGATGTGGGTCTCGATCCCAGGACCCTGAGATCATGACCTGAGCCGAAGGCAGAGGCTTTAACCCACTGAGCCACCCAGGCGCCCTAAAAGACACTACCTTCATAGTTATTACTCTGAAGCTATTACAGGAACTGAGAATGAAAGACCAAATACTGTAACAAAAGATGTTCTCATTGCTCATAATTATTGATTAGGAAATGACAAAAGTTTTAGGAGCTGTGTACTGGAATGGACCAAATATATATTTCTTAATATAAATTACAGTAAGACAGCACTTAAAAAGAATGTGTATTCTGCTGCTATTGAGTGGAATATTCTGCATATTCCTGTTAGATCCATTTAGATCTGTACTGTGTTAGGTCTATAGTCATTATTTTTCCACCCAAATATGTTGCACTGTGGCTTTCATTAATCCAACCCAAATAGGACAAAAGAAATGTGTTAAGTGTTAATGATATATGAAACTCAAGTAATTCTGTCCAAGACAAAATTTTATAAATTAATGTTATGAAAAGCAGTATGTATGTATGTATGTATGTATGTATGTATGATTTACTTTTTGCCCTTTAGGAGTGCTAAATGTTTGAGAAAAAATATTGCTGAGGAAATACCTTATCAATTGATTTTCAACTCTTTGAAGAGGAGATGAATGAAGAACTCAACAGTCTTCAAGTATAAGAATACTGTGTAAGAGTAAATGCTTTTGTTTTTCCAGATCAGGCCAAAATGTAATGGATTCAAATAATAAAAACAAGGATTTAAGTTTAGATACAAGAATGGTTTTATAAATGTGCTATGGACAAGATTACTTTCCAAAGGACATTGGTAAGTGTCGTTTCTGGACTATTGGAAAAGGTATGAGAAGAGTTATCTTTCTGGTGTGGTTTTGAGGGAAGAACTTTTTTTATGAATTAAGCAAACTTTTATTGAAGCTTAAATTATGGTACAGAAACATATTTCAACTGATTTAAATCCAACACCATGAAGAAATTATGGCACCAAAATTTTCCCACCTCTATCATGCATACTAGGATTAATTTTTATTACTATTCAATCTACAGTGTTAATTTTTCTAGGCTTTATTTCTTATAAATTTGTGTAGTTTTTCAAAATTAGATATAAATCTTAAATCTACCAGAAAAAAAAAATCTAACCTCAAACCAACAAATATCATAGAAGTAATTTTCTTGTATTGTGTTTCTAACTTGGGTACAGTAATACTCACCAAACGCTGTCCAGTGTACTAAAAAGAAGTACATTGTAGCCTATTCCAGTCTGTAACTTTGTGGGGACTGTTTTCATTACATGAAGAATTATATCCACTCCTTCAGTCCCGAAAATTTCCTAAGAGATTTTTAAAAAATTATTGTTTGAAATAATCTAATCCTTTCCTGTTTCATCCTGTCCCCTACAACTTTTTATACCAGAAAAATAGAACAACATTGTTAGTTTTATACAAATATTTTTTTCAAATTTGCACTCACAGGAATTTAAGACAAATTATTGTAAAGCTAATAATTTTTAGAAATAGTATCAGTCAACATGTCAGCTTAATGTCCCTTTCTATTTTTTCCCCCTTTTTAAAAAGTAAACCATAAGCTTGCCCCATGGTTTTCTTCTGCATTATAATGAATATAGTCCAATATCTTGTCAGATGAATACGAGATAGCAAAAACTAATTTAAGAGTCTAAAATTCTGGGGCACCTGGGTGGCTCAGCTGTTAAGCGTCTGCCTTCGGCTCAGATCAGATCCCAGGGTCCTGGGATCAAGCCCCACATCGAGCCCCACACATTGGGCTCCCTGCTCAGAGGGAAGC
This sequence comes from Ailurus styani, assembly GCA_002007465.1. Classification (NCBI taxonomy): domain Eukaryota; kingdom Metazoa; phylum Chordata; class Mammalia; order Carnivora; family Ailuridae; genus Ailurus; species Ailurus styani. The sequence continues at coordinate 2,734,092 of LNAC01000106.1, forward strand.
CTTCTTCTCCCTCTCCCACTCCCCCTGCTTGTGTTCCCTCTCTCACTGTGTCTCTCTCTGTCAAATAAATAAAATCTTAAAAAAAAAAAAAGAGTCTAAAATTCTATCATGACTTTTTAATACTCCCAAGAGAGAAATAAATACAGAAATGGTAGTTAAAACCTTTAATAATTTATATTAAGTTATTGCCAGTTATTACTTGTTGCTTACCAATTACCTTTCTCATTGTTTTGTTGTTTAGTTCTGGTACCCAATAAGCAAGACAATGAGTATTTTTCCAGAAGAAAGGCACAGTGTGGCAGAATATAAGAAAAAGTTGGACTAAAGCTCAGAGCTAGGTATGTATTTACTGTTCCTGTTGCCTCTCCCTAAAATCCCTGTACTGAAAATTTCATAATTTAAATTTTTTATCTTTCCAATTCTGTCTTTCGTTAAATTATTTAAGTTATAAATCTTAGAGACGCAGAGTTTGTTACAAAATTTAAAAAGTTCAAAAGGAATGAAGCTCTTTTTTCTAACTCTTAGTTCTAGGTATAAACCTGATTTTATTTCTTTAGGTTTTTATTTAAATTCCAGTTAGTATAATATTAGTTTCAGGTGTAGAATTTAGTGATTCATCCATTACAACACTCAGTGCTCATCACATACCCATCATCCTGAACCCAGTTTAAACTCAAAACAGCATTTATAATGTGATAGTCACTTTGGAAGAACTGTTTGCCAGTTTTCTTAAAAACATATACCTATTTAAGAACATTAATTGCACTCCCCGGTATTTATCTAGGAGAAATGAAAGCATTATGTCCACAGAAAGACTACTACAAAAATATTCACTGAAGGTGTATATATATATATAGTCCCAAATGGATAAAATGTAAGTGTTAATCAACAGGGGAATGGAGAAAAAAATTGGGTATATTCAAACAATGAAATACTATCCAGCGATAAAAAGGAACGGACTGCTGATACCTGCAATAACATGGGTATATTTCAGAAATGTGATGACAGGACCAGATATAAAAGAGTAAATCACATTTATATGAATGTTATTCCATTCATATAAATTAAAAGAATAGGCAATTCTTATTTATGGGGATAGAAATCAAAATAGTGGTCACTTGAAGGCAAATAGGGGGTATGGTTACTAAGGGCCATGAAAGACTTTCATAGGAAGTAATGATTGTCCTGTTTTAATTGAGGTACTGGTTAAATGGGTATATACATTCATCAAAACCTATCAAAAATACACTTAAGATATATAAACTTTATTGTATATAATTATATTCTCCTTATAAAAAAGAATATTAAATTAAATCCTTACAAGATTAAAAAAACACCAACATTTATGGACACCAAGAAACAGTTCATAGTGCTAGTGATTGGAAGATCTGAACAAAACTTTGATTCACAGGCATACATACCTTCCTAGGAATATGATGTTCACAAAGACCAGATAAGATAAGTAATATATCAGATTGAATTTCCAAAACAATGGCTTCTTCTTTGTCATTAGACTTGCTTATTGTACTTTTAAAAACTCCTGGTGTGAAAAAATTGAAAGAATGTAAACCTATTGGACATTGTATTTTTATTTTGATCAATTACTGTTTTGAAATCCCTTCTATAAAAAAAATCATTTCTTATAAAATTTCAGTTAGAGAACCTATTTTATTTTATTTATTTATTTATTTATTTTTAAGATTTTATTTATTTATTTCACAGAGGGAGAGAGATCACGAGGAGGCAGAGGCAGGCAGAGAGAGAGGAGGAAGCAGGCTCCCTGCTGAGCAGAGAGCCCCATGCGGGCCTCGATCCCAGGACCCTGAGATCATGACCTGAGCCGAAAGCAGAGGCTTTAACCCACTGAGCCAACCAGGTGCCCAGTTAGAGAACCTATTTTAAAAGGAGCTATTTTAATTGAACAGTTATGTAGAAGCTGTAGACAGAAGATGAGAAATGGATTCTTCAAGCTCTGAATACAATCAGTAGCTCCACATATATAGCATTTCTAGTACAGAATGAATGGATTGTTATTAAAAGATGTCCTAACAGTCTGATACTTTGTGCAGCAAGCAAAACTGTTTATAGAAATATACGGAGCATCATGAGGCAGAGATGAGTGCCTTTGCAAATACATGACTAAAATGCCTGATCACAGCTTGCTCACCTCCTCATGATTAACAGGGTCAATTTTAGGCAAAGGTGGAAGACCTCTCTAATTATGTTTTCTCTTCCTGTTACTTCTATCTGTGCCCTCTCCTTATGACTACCTGGAGGTGTCTTCAATAACTTTAGGTAGCAATATTCCCATGTCCTTTGAAATCTCTCCCCTGCTTCTAATCAAAATTTAGAAAGACTGGAAAAGAGCCATTTACACTGATGGAATGACAGTCACAATAAAATTTTGCCACAAAAAAGGAATTTTCCTTTAAGCTCTATTATTTTTATTTTTTCAGCGATCCAAGATTCATTGTTTATGCACCACACCCAGTGCTCCATGCAATATGTGCCCTCCTTAATATCCAGCACCAGGCTCACTCATTCCTCCTACCCTCCATAAGCCTCAGTTTGTTTCTCAAAGTCCACAGTCTCTCATGGTTTAAGCTTTAAATGAGAAACAAAAATCATTGCTTCTCTATTAAAGGGGTCATTGGTATTATCAGGAAGGGGTGGACTTATGTTCCAAAGTAAGAGGGCCAGGGAAATCACAACTTATTTCTATAGCTGGCCCTGAAGGGATGATTCTTGGTCCTGTTAGGATGAATGACAGGTGCAGGATCAGTCCCTAGTGGGGCTAGTGGAGCATGCTGGAGGCTCAGTCAAGGAGCATGCCAGGAACAGATGGGCCTATGCTCCTTTATTAACATCTAGGAATCCATCCTGGTTGGCCATAGGTTTGCTTCTCCTTTCTAGATGATCTCATTTTCCTTCCTACTTGAGAGTAGGCATGTCATTTTTTGTGTTGTCTGTAACACATGTTATGTTTTGAATTATTTCTTTCATATTTCAGTATCCTTTAGCTCCCTACCTTTACTCTCCTTATTCTATTCTAAGTTATCTGATATATTTCTTCCAGATTCCTTTTCCTACAACAGCACTGTACATATAACTTCCCTGATCAAAATCACTAATGGCTCCCTATGTCTATAGAGGCTGCTATTCAAAACTCTAACTTGGCTCTTCACTAGACATATCTCATATTACTTGTTTTCATAAAACATTTTTTCCAATTTGTCTTTTATTATTTTTAAATTGAAGTATAGTTGATAGATGTCTTCATAAAACTAACTTCACTTAAGCTATCTCTGAACACATTGTTATACATATCTTAATACCATGTCTCTGCTTATGCCGTTCCCTTGCTTTAAAGACCATCTCCTCTTTTACTTCTCAAAACTAGCTTTACCCTCATACCCAAGCTCAATAAAGGTACTTGTCTAGATTACCTAACCTTAAAAACTACTGAAACCTCTGGGTTTCTGTGGTATTTACTCTCTGTCTTACTCACTAGGGTAATGATGGTGTAGGTTAACATATGCTGTCTTTCTAGGATATACATACATACATACATGTATATATATACATATATATATGTATGTGTATATATATATTATATATATGTATGTATATATATATATTATATATATATATATATGTTGGTTCTCATTAAGAGCGAGGTCCACAGCGTCCTGTTCTATACATGTTTGTGACTCCAGTGGCTGCAGAAAGGGTATTATACACATTTGTAATTACAGTGCAACTATTATTTGTTGAGCAAACTATTTGTTAAGTCCTCTGTTAGATTGTGTAAGTGAAGGAAGGCCACTACCTCTAAGAACTCACATGATAAAAATTAGCTTCTTTCATGTTAAAGGGAAAAGATCCTAAGAAGGAAAGAACCCTTCTGTATTTATTTTCCCTTTTCTCTACCCCACACCTCCTACCCAGGTGAGATTAAGACCCTTACCTGGACGTATGAAATACAGTATTTTCTGGACTCCATCCAGTTAGGATGGAACCTTAATTCTGAGTTCTGTACAGTGGTATGTGCAGGGAAGTGATAAAATCTACTTCCGGGGCAACACTGTCAGGACCCCTCTCACTCTTGAGAGCTTTTTCTGTATATTTAATAAACTTCTATCGCTTTACTCACATTCACACACACACACACACACAATCTACTTTCAGGTTTGGTCATCCTCAGTAAACTCATCAAAAAAGTGTTTTTGCTTAGCACCCTTTTCAATATCCTTATTTTAAAGGACATTGCTATTAATAAAGGGCACCACTGCACTCCACTAATGATGTAACTTTAACTTTAACTTAACATACTGAAGAGTTTTGGTGGAGCATTTGTAATTCTTTGACATCCAGCAAATTATCTTACTCACGAGGCAATCAGTGAATTTGAGTATGACCAAAATAGATCTTTTCAAAGTCAGGAAAGGTTAGGGCCAGAGGACTACTTATTTTTTTAATTAACAAAGGTAAAAATCTTTTGTTTTGGGTTCTGAATTTTATTCCAAGCTCACGTGTATGTATTTTGGGGATAAGGTGATTCCTTATAGTGAATTCTAAGTTGAACATCAAGGATATCCTGCTATATCATAACAAAAGAATCTCCTGTGTACATTTCTGTGTAGCCCAGCATACTAGTGTTCTGGTATGTCTGATGCACCAGAAATGTAATGTTATCCTCTTTTAAATGACTTCGAAAGCCTGGCCAAAAAGTGGTCATCTTATTACTAGAAAAATGAATATAACAGTAGCCCATTAAAAAAAAAAGATAATCCTAAATGAAATAGTATTTGGAGTAAACAGATTTTTACAGAATGAGTGATCGTGATGTTTTAGTAAAAACAAATTGATTTATAGCAACAATATGAAACAAAACCAAGAGAATATTCAGGAGTTTCTTGGCTAGAATGATAAAATAAATTTGTAAAAAGCATTTTATACAAAATCTCTATAGGTATTCTACTAAACTTGTTTTACCTATCAGTTGCTGAATTGTTCCCTTTTCGCAAAGATCATTGTTTATAGTCTCATCCTCAAGGTAGACCATGGCTCTCAAGAGTCTTAAACTGTAACGCATCTGGGCAAACTTGTTGCCACGGCCACCTGTACCATGAAAACTATTACCATAGCTAAAGAAGGAATCTGTGGAGAAATATTAATAATTTAATACTTTATATCAAGAAATTTAAAGCAAAAACATTTCAAATAAAACAGAATATATCATATACCTTATATATCTACCCTTAAGTTTAAACAGATGTTAAATTTTGTCATACTTGTTTTAATTTTTTTTTTAGGGGAATAAATATTATCTTTCCCCCTTTTTCCTCCTATTCCCAGAATAGAAATATGCTTTAAAATTTTACTCAAATGCGTCATATTGTGTGTATCCTTTGTAACTTGCTACTATTATTCAACATTATGCTTTTTAAAGTATTTACATGGTCACAGGCAGATCTAAATCATTTAATTTCTTTCAGCATTCATTTTATTTGTTTTTTTAGGGGGTGGGGGAATGGGCAGAGAGAGAGAGGAAGAGAGAATCTTAAACTGGCTTCGTGCCCAGCGTGGAGCCTGATGTGGGGTTCAATCTCACAGCCCTGGAATCATGACCTGAATGAAATCTAGAGTCCAGTGCTTAACCAACTGAGCCATGCAGGCAACCCTGGGCAATCATTTTATAAATAAATCACAGCTTATCCATTCACTAGAACAAACTGCTACAGTGAACGTTTTGGTACAGTGAACGTTCTGGTACAATGAACTTTCTGGTTCATGGTCTCTTATTCCCACTGAGAAAGGTTTTGCCATATGACACCAGAATCATATAGGGTATACCCACACTGAATTTTACCAAAGTTCCTATATTGCTTCTCAAAGTGGTTATATGGACACAATGTACAAGACTAATAGATTTTCCCAATCTGTTAAATGGGAAATGACAGTTCATTATTATCTTAATTTGTGTTCTCTGATTACCAGTAAGGTTCAACATCTTTTAATGTTAGTTTTAAATTTGAAATTTTGTCTGTGACTTGGCAGTCTATTCTTTGTCTACTTCTTTGCCAAGTTATTTTCTTTTTTGAGGTCTTTATCAGCCTTGACCCTAATCCTTTATTAGTCACAGAGGTGGGAAATGTATTCTCTCAATTTGTAGATTGTTTTTTTATTCAGATTTAGTCATACAGCATTTCTAAATTTTACATTATTAAATGCATGTAAATTGTACAGTTTAAGTTCTCCTGGTTTTTCAAAGTCTTTTCCTACCCTGTTATCATAAAGATATTTCCCCATGTTTTCTCCTAAGATTTTTACAGTTTAACTTTTCATATTTAGGGATTTAATTCATTTTGTATTTCATTCTTTTAATGAGGTGAAAGAACCTAATTTTTATTTTCATTGAAGGCAGTAACATCTTTGTTAATGCCAACCTCCCATATATTCTTTTTCATTGGTCTATTCCTTATCTAGTACCATACAGTTTAAATTATTATTGCTTTATGGAAGGTCTTGATATATAACAAGGTAAGTTCTCCCTTCTTCTTTACAATAATATGCAATCTTTCAACAGTTCTTTGTGTTTATTTATTTTTTTAAACTTTTTTAAAGATTTTATTTATTTAGAGAGAGAGAGACAGAGGGACCACAAGCAGGGGGAGCGGCAGGCAGAGGGAGAAGCAGGATCCCGCTGAGCAAGGAGCCCCACGCAGAACTTGATCCCAGTACCCTGGGATCATGACCTGAGCCAAATGCAGATGCTTAACCTACTGAGCTACCCAGGCATCCCACAAAGGTTTTTTATGTTTAAAGCTAAAAAACAATTTAAAAATACTGTTCTGAGTATTGTGTATGGGTTAAAAATGTAGGTTCTAGAGCTAGATGCCTGTACTAAATCCTGAACCTGACCACTTCCTGTGTGACCGAGAACATGTTATTTAACTTTTCTGATTGAATTCTACCCATCTGACCAACAGGGATAGTAATAGTACCTCCAACTTCTGGATTTGTTGTGAGGACTAAATGGGTTAATACGTGTAAGGTGTTTAAGGCCTACCACACAGCAGGTACTCAATAACTGTTAGCTATCAGTATTCCCCCTATTAGGCAGCATTTCCTCTTTTGCTTTATAGTCTTTTGTAAACATAAATGATATAAAGGATAGAGAGAATAATTGTTTTATTTAATGCATAGCAGTTTAACAAGAATAAATTTAGTATTTCTGCATATTAGAAACTAGAGAATAAAAAAAATCAGCTATAATTTTTTCCTTCTCATGGATATATGATTTTCTTGATCTACTAAAAATGTATCATATAAAATTATTTCTAAAGCAAAATACCTATCAGAAAGAATGCAGTTATCTCTCTTATAAACATTTTTATAAAAGAAAGTATTTCTTATTTCCTTTCTAAGAATGATGAGAATTGAAATAAAATATTTGTACAAATTGGTAGTCTACTAATTTGGTAGACTACATGTGGAATCATTACTTCTGGCTGGGAATTTTAAGCTCTGTGAAGGTAGGGATTTTATTTATTTTGAATATAAATGTATCTTAAGCAGCTAAAACAATATCTAGTACCTTGTAGGCATTCAACAAATACTTGTTGAATGAATAATTAAAATATTTCCAGGTCTTAGGATAATTGTTGGATAAGCCTAATGCTACAAAAATTTAAATCAGGTTATATGAATGATCTCTTTTACTGAGAGGTATGCATCAATTATAGTTACGATATTTACTAATGTGTCTGACTTTATGAAATGAAAGCTCAGATTTTTTTCTTTAAAACAACGGTAAAGGGCGCCTGGGTGGCTCAGTGGGTTAAAGCCTCTGCTTTCGGCTCAGGTCATGATCTCAGCGTCCTGGGATCCAGGCCCGCATTGGGCTCTCTGCTCAGCAGGGAGCCTGCTTCCTCCTCTCCCTGTCTCTGTGCCTGCCTCTCTGCCTACTTGTAATCTCTCTCTCTGTGTCAAATAAATAAATNTTTTTCTTTAAAACAACGGTAAAGGGCGCCTGGGTCTGTGCCTGCCTCTCTGCCTACTTGTAATCTCTCTCTCTGTGTCAAATAAATAAATAAAATCTTAAAAAAAATAAAAAAATAAAAAAATAAAATAAAACAACGGTAAATATGTGAAAGTCTCTCTCTGTCCCTGTCTCTGTGCCTGCCTCTCTGCCTACTTGTAATCTCTCTCTCTGTGTCAAATAAATAAATAAAATCTTAAAAAAAATAAAAAAATAAAAAAATAAAATAAAACAACGGTAAATATGTGAAAGTCACAGGAAACCAGATCTATGTTTTTATTTCTCTTTTTAAAATTTATTTTTTAAATTTTTAATTTTTAAAAAATTTTATCTATTTTTTTCTATTCATATATTGAGAGTTCAATTGAAATATGTAAATTAGAATTTTGACAGGTATTACTCACCTTCACTCTCACACCATTCTAGAAATGCAAGGACTCGAGCATTTCCCTGACACAACATATACTCTTCTGTTAATAAGGGAGCCACTGATGACAAAGTGGCAATTGCATGCAGTTGTAATTCTTCATACTGTGTTGCAGACCATTCCATTATCTTGTGTTTCTCAGGCTTTTTAACATAGGTAAACAAAGCCAAGATAACTTTGCCATCAATTAATAGCTATGAGGAAGGGCAAAAAGTACTTTGTTAGAAACATAATTAAAACAATTTTATTTAATCTAAGAAAATTAAAGATCTCCAATGTGATGTTTTATTAGATCATTTTTTAAAAATTTCCTTCCTAAAGATCCCAACCTACATTAAGTACCAAAACCAAACCAAAACAAAAACAACAACCAGTTGGCTATGATCCCATTATCTCAGATATGTACTCTCTAGCTGACAATAATCTAAATATTAATTTTTTTGTCTATGCTTATATATGTAATTAATACCTGCTTATGATCAAACTGTAAGAGCAGAAAATTTGGGACAAATAAATTGCTGATATTTCTCTCTTCCCTTCATTTTTGAAAAAGAAACATTTCATAGACAACTGTATTCTATAAAAAGATCAATTTTCCAAAATAATGACTGTGGAAAAATTTTAAGTACTTGTAACGAACTTATATTCTAGTCAGGCAATGCCACTCAGGTCACAAGTCATATTAGTAATTACATGCCCAGAATTTTAAAATTGTAATGAATCCATGATTTCAATAAAATAGAAAAATGCATAGCTATTATAATATGACAATGTAGTTAATATTATGGCTGAACTTTTATAAATTTTCCACTAGTTTATAGGGAATGAACATAAGATTTAGAATGGAGAAAGCAGGAATAAGAAAAACAGCTAGGGGCGCCTGGGTGGCTCAGTGGGTTAAAGCCTCTGCCTTCAGCTCGGTTCATGATCTCAGGGTCCTGGGACTGAGGCCCGTGTTGGGCTTCCTGCTCAGTGGGAAGCCTACTTCTTCCTCTCTCTCTGCCTGCTTCTCTGCCTAATTGTAATCTATCAAATAAATAAATAAAATCTTAAAAAAAAAAAGAACAACAGCTAGTTCTAGCATTACTATAAATGTTAAGTGGATAATGTTTTCAAAATACTCCATGAACTACAAATAACAGTACACATATTCATTATCACTAAATTACTGGGCCACAAACAAATGACATAAAAAAAAATAGTTGATTCTACTGCTCACACAGTGCTTTAAGAAACTCACCATAAAGACTCTTAATCTCATGAAACAAACTGAGGGTTACTGGGGGGTGGGAGGGTAGGGATAGGGTGGATGGGTTATGCACATTAGGGAGGGTTCGTGCTATGGTGAGTGCTGTGAAAAGTGTAAGCCTGATGATTCACAGACCTGTACCCCTGGGGTAAATAATAATTAAAAAAAAAAGAAGAAGCTCACCATAGTCTCTATGCCATTTGACTCTGTTAACAACTAAAGTGGTTTATAAACTGTAGCGTACATTTTGTCTCCATAGAGATTTTAGTAGTTATATAATACTCCACTGTACTAATAAAACCATATTTTATGTAATGATATTCTATTTGGCATTTCAGAAAATACATTTAGATTCTATAGAGTATATATTTTTGATGTAAATATTAAAGTTATAACTGTGAAGACAAAGACAATTTTTTCCTTCTCTGAGCATATTTTAGTGTGCATATATGTGTGTGTTCCTCTAAGTGGTATTACCAAAACAATTCTGAACTCTTTTAACCCTCATAATAATTCCAAGAGATAGGTGTTATCCTCATTTTGAAATTAAGATATCTGGGGTTGGGCGCCTGGGTGGCTCAGTGGGTTAAAGCCGCTGCCTTCGGCTCAGGTCATGATCCCAGGGTCCTGGGATCGAGGCCCACGTCGGGCTCTCTGCTCAGCGGGGAGCCTGCTTCCTCCTCTCTCCTCTCTCTCTGCCTGCCTCTCTGCCTACTTGTAANGGTCATTATCCCAGGGTCCTGGGATCAAGCCATGCCTCAGGCTCCATGCTCAGCAGGAAGCCTGCTTCTCTCTCTCCTCTGTCTGCTGCTCCCCACCTTGTGCTCTTTCAAATAAATTTTAAAAATCTTAAAAAAAAAGATATCTGGGATTTACAGAAACCAAACAGCTTATTCAGGATCACATTGCTGAAAAATAACAGAACTGCATTCTCCCTGACTAAAGCTTTAACCACAATATAGTCAGAGGTAGACTTTTAGGCTGGATGGGCCTATATGGATTTTCTTTCATATTATGTTTTCTTATCCAGGAGATCTAAATACTTAAATAAATCTCTAAGGTTCTCCTGCCTTCATTGGTTTATATGGTTTAAATTTGGTAAATTCACTGTTTATTAACAGGTAAGCAGAAGAAATTTTAGTAAGATGAAATTCCGGCCAATAAGAGTTACTTTCTATGGTAAACATATGGGTTGATGAAAGATTTCCAGTCATGACTTCAAATAAGTTATACTACCAAAAAAAAAAAAAGTGATACTACAAAGTGAGACACTTTAGCTTTTCTTTTGGTTATTTTTTTACCTGTATAGTAGGTAAATCTTTACATAAGATGACAATTATATTGAATAGCAATTTCTTCAATTCAAAATCTTCATAGGAATTAGAAAGCTTAAGACCTTTTACCAAAGGATTTTGACTTTTAACTGTGAGGGGGGAAAAAAAGAAAATAAAATAAAAGCTAAAATAATGTATAAGACTCATCAAGATAATTATAGGTTGAAAGTTTTATAGTTTTTACCTTCAGAAAAGGTTGCAAATAGTATCAAATCCCTGGTAAAGCCACATTCCTAATATAAATACACAGAAGGATGATTTAATTAGATAGAAATTACAGATGCCTGTATTTACCTAATATTTAAATATCTTTATCAGATTCCCCTTGTCATTCATTTGAATTCATAAAGTACTAATAATAGAAAGGGATGAAAGCAGGAAATGTATAGCCAGATAAACTTATAATTTATTTAATACAAACTTCTATTGGTTCCAAGAAGTATTTTTACAGTATTCTATGAGTATTTTATAAGATGCTGATTAAAATTTGGTAATTGGGTGCCTGGGTGGCTCAGTGGGTTAAAGCCTCTGCTTTTGGCTCAGGTCATGATCTCAGGGTCCTGGGATCGAGGCCCGCATGGAGCTCCCTGCTCAGTGGGGAGCCTGCTTCCTCCTCTCTCTCTGCCTGCCTCTCTGCCCACTTGTGATCTCTCTCTCTCAAATAAATAGATAAATAAATCTTAAAAAAAAATAATAAATAAAATTTGGTAATTACCCCAAATGTAGTAAGACTACAAATTATTTATCTAATTCATTGTCTACACCATAAAGAATGACAAAATAAGGGTGAAAGTTATTTTTGGCAGCTTTTCTTCTTAAACAGCCCCCCTTCCCACCTTGACCCCAACTACTCTCCTACTTAACATGAAAAGCCCTGAAAAATAACCAGAATTGCAAACATTTCAGCACGAGAGAACCCATTTCTGCCAGAGATATCCTAGCTGGACTTTGTAATTTGGCAGAGTTTACAGGGGCAAGCCCCTAGGCTTTTGAGCTTGCAGTGTTATAGTGCTACTGCTTTAGGATTCATATGGTTTCTTTGAATGTGAAGATGTTATTTGGCTCATAAAATTCACCTGAATGTTTGCAAGGATGCTAATGAGAATTTATTAACTAACCAGGGGCTTCCAAAGACACATATAGATTTACCCACACATTGCAGCCTTGACTGCAGAAAGCTGGGTAGGATTGTTGCCCCCATTTACACATTATAAGTTCTAGCTGATAACCATTGATATGGTGTTGAGGGCTTCATTCCCAAATTTTCTTTAAGTACAACTTACAAAGTTTGTGGCTATGTGAGTATCATTGCCAAAGATCTCTACTCTGGGATGTCAATCATTCAGTGATTTTTACATTATAAAATATGGGGAGGCTCAGCTTCTGGGAGGACAGAATAGCTCCTATAAGAAACCTTCCTGGGGTGCCTGGGTGGCTGGCTCAGTGGGTTAAAGCCTCTGCCTTCAGCTCAGGTCATGATCTCAGGGTCTTAGGATCGAGGCCCGCATCAGGTTCCCTGCCTGGGAAGGAGCCTGCTTCCTCCTCCCTCTCTGCCTACTTGTGACCTCTCTCTGTGTCAAATAAATAAATAAAATCTTAAAAAAAAAAAATAAACAGAAAGACAGGAACTCTCAGCAAAGAAATAGAAACTATAAAAAGGAAACAAAAATTTAAAAACTAAAAAAGGCAACATCTGGAATAAAAATGCACTGGATGGGATTAATAACAGAATGAAGATGACAGGGGAAAAACGTCAGTGAATTTAGATATATAGACCAATACAAATTATTGAATCTGAAGAATAGAGAGAAAAATGATTGAAAAAAGTGAACAGAGCCTCACGACAAACATGCATGTAATCTGAATTACAGAAGAAGAGAGAGAGAGAATGGGGCTAATAAAATACTTAAAGAATATCAAAAATCCTACAAATTTAGTCAATTTACATAACCAGGAAGCTCTATGAATGAATCTCAAGCAGGATAAATACAAGGAAAATCACATCTTGACACATCATAGTAAAACTGCTGGAAACCAAAGGTGGAGTGAAAATCTTGAAAAACAGCCAGAAAGCAAAATGATACATTGTCCATGGGGAAATAACTTGAAAAAACAAATACTTCTGATCAGAAACATGTGGCCAGAAGACAGAGGAACAATATCTTCAAAGTGGTAAAAGATAAAAATGTTCAACTTAGAATTCTATATTCTATGAACGTAGACTTCAAAATTTAGGCTGAATTGAAGATATTTTCAGGTATAAGAAATTAAGTGAATTTGTTGCCAGCAGCCACCTGATTTGCATCATAAGAAATGGGAAAGGAAATTCTTTAGGTGAAAGAGAAATGATGCCAGATATAAACTCATATCATCAGCAAGGAAAGAAACACATCATATATGGTAAATACGTAAGCAAATTATAAAAGTTGAAGAGAATCTCAAGTTTCCAAAAGGTTGCAAAGAACTGGCAGGACTACTGGTGACCATAATGAAATTACAACATAACTTGCTATCACAACTAAGTTCATAAATATTACAACATTGTTTAGGACTCCTTCCCCCCATACCAACTAATGCCACAATTAAAATTAATGCAATTTGACTCATACTTACGATCATTGGTGCTCCAGGATTTTGAGCTATAATTGTAGTGATTACTAATATATCATTTCTAAGCTGATGATCATAATGACTAAAACCTCTCACAAACAGATTTTTAAATACCTCCTTCAAAGCCCTGGAAAGTAAAATCAGATCTTTAAAACCATATTTCCATGCAAATGCTACTTAAGTGTCTATCAACAAAATCCCACTTTTTATATTATACTATTCATTTCAAAGTATTTCTGATCTTTTCTGCACTTCTAAATCTGCTAAATCTAGGAGTCAAGTCTGTATCACATAAGAATCCATCCATCTAAATCTGTACCTGTGGGAAAGTGACTGCTCCAAAATAAAGATTCATTCAAATCATTTTCCTTTTTAAACTACTTAAAGGCTTTCTCTGTTCTTAAGATTAAAAAGTCCTACCTCCTTACCAAGGCTTATCAAGCCTTTCATGTTATGGTCCCTGCTAACACTGTTAGCTTCATCTCTCACTATTCTATTTTCTGCTTTCAATATATTCAGTATCTTCCATTTTTTTTTATTTTGCTAATTCTATTTTCATTTCTGTTCATTTCTGTTCCCCTGTCTAGGATGTTCTCTGAATGCAAAACTCTTCTGTGTTGCCAATTCATATTTATCATTCAGATACCAAATTAGGGTTCATCAGGAAGTATTTATTAACTCTCCAAGACTGGGTCAGGTTCTGTGGGCATTTGTTGGTTTTGGGCATTTGTTGGTTTGCTTCGTAGCACGCACTTGCCCTTCTTCTTTGTCTTTTTAAGAATATTTTATTTATTTATTTTTTAAGTAATTTCTACACCCAATGTGGGGCTTGAACTCATAATCCTGAGATCAAGAGTTGAATGCTTTTCTGAATGAGCCAGACTGATGCCCCTTACTTGCCCTTTTTATGATTATAGTACTCTTATTTTTATTTAGGCATTTACTCTTTTGGTCTTGCGAAGGTGCCTTCAGTTTCCTTTTAGCCAGAGCATTTCTCTGTCACTAGTAATTAATTCTGGAATGGCATATGGCCAACCCAGACCACTCAGGACCAACAGGGACTCAATTCAGAGAATTTTCTTTGGCCTTTTAGAAGAGTAAGTCTTCTCTTCTGCTTGATTTGGGGTTGTGATTATGTGAACCTAAACTTGTTAGGTCTCACCATGTGTAGATTGGGAATAAAGCTAACACAGTGGAAGACTGTGTAGAGGGATGATGAAGGCCCACATCCTGTTATTTGCTGAGCACATGAAACCAGTTTTATCCTTGACCTTGTAGTTATATAAGCCCATAAGTATCCTATGTGTTTTAAAACACTTGGATTCAGTGTGCTGAATCACTCTTTTCTAGAGAACATGTAGCACCTGTGATAGTCTCTTTCATAGTATTTAGTTTCCTCTTTACTTGTCTATCTCCTAACAATAATGCAAATTCCATGAAAGCAGAGATCATGTCTGCATTGTTTTTGTTTGTATTTCTACCGCCTAGTGCTGCAGTTGGTACAGAGCAGACAATAATTATTTGATGAATGAATGATTAAGTAACTTAAAGGCTCACTTATATTTTATTGCTAATGCTTATTGCAATACCTGGAAGAGAGTAAGTATTTAAAAATAGGTTATTGAATGAACAAATGAAATAGTTCTTTTAAATGTCTAATTTATTTTATATCTATTCAAAGACATAATTTAGTTTTGTTAAAAAGCTACTTTAAAAGCTTTCTAAATAGAAAAAAAATGGCTTCCTATTGCACGGATGCGTTTATACCACAGCATAAAGATGATGTCCTGAAACACAGTCATTACATGACTCAAAAGCCTAATTGAACAGAAATTCAAACAAAGATGTTAGTTATGTTACTGGATATCATTTTAAGGTTAAAAAACATTCCTATCTCACCACTTACTTACAGCAAACATTCCAAGTTACTAAGCTGTTGTATGATTTCTTCTTTTGGAGATTTTTCTAATAAATTCCAAAGTATTTCTGATGAACGAAACAGAAGCTGTCCAGAGGGATCTTGGTCATTGAGGTGAGCACAGATTTCACTGGCTGCTTGTGCTTTCATCATTAAAGTGCAATTAACTTCTGAAAATAAATTTAAAAATTATGTTGTACAGTCTCGACACTGTTGGATAGAAACAAAAATAGCTGAGAATGAAGTATTTAAAGTTCATAATATACAAACCAGAAGTTGAGAGATGTTGCAGAGCTTTAAGTACCCAAAGTTTCTCAACAAGTTGATTTTCAAGTAAGGTCAATGATTGGACCATGGTTTTTGCCAATCCTCCGACCTCAGCCATCTTAATCTTATATGATGAACTTGCTTGCTGGTAACCTAACGACAATTAGTTAATAAATATGTACAATTTTCTCACATAGTAACCATCTATGTTCAGACAAAGGAATGAGTAATATTATTAAACAACAGTAACACCAACTTAAAAAAAACTTTGGCATTTTAAAATGGTATAGCACAGGGATAGGCAAAATTTTTCTATAAAAGGCCATATATTTAATATATGTTACATTAATTAAACTTAAAGTTAAATTTAATATACATATTATATATATATTATATAATGATATATGTGCTCCTTATAAAGGTCAAGGATTTAATTATTTCTTTGGAGTCTTTCAGCAGAATAGACAATATCTAAAGAGTAATTGGGTGGTGTCATCATAAACATTTTCTAAGAATACTGACTCATCAAGACCCCTGGCTCAAGGGGATAAGTGACTTTATGGAGACACCTATTGTTTCTGGAAGGCTGAGAAGTCAGGTGCACCTGACCACAATCCTCAATAAAAACCACAGGCCCCAAGCAAAGACAAGATTTACTCTTCTTTCCTTTCTGAGTCTTCCATTCTGTATGGAATCTACACTCTCTCTATGTCTTCAATAAACTCTGCTCTCACTTCTACTTGGCTTGTGTTTTGATTCCTATCCTGGTCCCTGAGGCAAGGACCATTTTAGTTGGTCCTGTGGGAACCCTTCTGGGTCCTTGGACCTAGCCAGCCTCCACCAATCCCACCGTGTCTTTCCAAGTTCAAGGAGAATGAGAAAGAATATTACAGACATAAGTTATTACTAAAAAACCACTAAAAACTTCACCTGTAATATGCTTCTTTGGTGGTTCTGCATGATAAAAGTCAACAATACACTTACAAATTTGTATCCTCAATTCAGAATTTGGTATTTTCATTAATTCACCTGCCAGAAAGAGAAATGAGTGCTATTTAATAACACTTTCATGTTTACTTGCAAATTTAAATGTGTTAGTAATATGATTAATAATAGCCTCATTAGAAGTTCGAACTGGACATGCGCACATGCATATGTGAAATATCTTGGATTTATCCTTATAACATTTGGCCCCTCAATCAGCTCAGACTCTCCTTCCCAGGAAGAAGAGAATGGTGGTTAATAACATAAATGCTGGAGCTAGACTGTTTAGGATTAAATACTGGCTCTGCCACTTGCTACCTATGTAAACTTGTGTCATAATTTTCTCATCTATAAAATGTGTACAACAGTAGTTACTACTTTAATGATTGCTGTGGGAATTAATATGAAAAAAAGCTGAGAATAGTGTCTGGCATATAGTAAGTTACTATTATTATTCTGGCAAGATATGGGTTAGCATTTTTCTCTTGAATTAGAGAATCAGTAATTTGTTGCCTCTACTAATGCATCCTTTGCTTAGAGAGGTTCCAAGTGAGCTGTGCTTTTCAATTTGCTGACAAACTGGAAAACAGTGAGTTTCTGGGCGATCTTTGCCCTACCTTTAATAGTTTCAGGTTCAAGTTATCTTGGAGATGGAGGATTAGGAGAGTTCCTTTTAAGGCATATCTAAATTATTTCTGAACTGGCTTCAGCCTATACTTCAAACTGGATTGTTTTTGCTCTGATCAACTACAAGTTATGATCTCTAAGAGAAGCTGAAAATGATTTGTGGATTTCTGGAAATGTTCCATGTCCTCTGCATGCCTGGGACAACTGGAGTTGGGAGAATCAGCTTCAGGGCTGACCCAGATGTGGGGAATTCTGTGAGGGAAACAGATAATGAGGTGTTCCTGAAACACTCCTGTTTTGCATTAGGACATGCATAATATTCACCTCTGGAAATGATCAGTGAGTGGGGATGCAAATGGACAGAAGGAGGAAGCACATAGGAGAACCTCACCCTTGCTTTAGGAGAATCTATCTGCAAAAGATACCACTAAAAGAGAAGAAAAAAAGAAGATAGTTTCAAGATGCTTCCCTCAATTTTTTTTGAACACTTCCTTTGATGTTGAAAAACCACTGTTTTGAAAAAATTTAGTCAACAGGAACAACTAAAATTTTCCATCAAAACTAAACAAATGTCTAAGTTTATGGGAAATTCTAAGGTTTCTCATCTGCTTCTTTACCCTTTCAGTTCTTGTAAGTTTAGATCATTTCTCACAGTTTCCTGTTTTATAATCTCAGGACCGAGTACCAAATTTTTCCCTCATACATTTTCAAAATCCTACTCTTGAATCAGAAATAACTATCCCTTAAGAGAAAAAGTAATATGATTTATTACTAACATAGTAGAAACTAGAAGTTATTAGTAAAAATGAACAGCTTTTGTTAAACCCATTATAATCTATACAGTTATTTTAGTTTAAACTCATGTTTCCAGCAATCAAAAAACAAGGGACAGGACAGTAGCACTTGCAGTCAATAATGCGTGAAGGGAGCTCATTTTAAGCTAAGAGTCCATACTTCAAGTTTCTAAGGCAGGCAAGCAGTTATTCAGCAAAGAGCAGACTGACAGAGCAAGAAAGAGCCATGTATTTATCAAACAAATGCCCACCAACACTCTTAGAGGCAACATTTAAAAATAATAAGGGCAACAGAGGCACTTTTTAATGTTATCAATCAAAATTACATCTTTCATCTGTTAATATTATAATATCCTCTTTAGGGTAGGCTTCCCAGTATAAATTTTGATGCTAATGATTCACAAAATTAAAGTTTCCCCTTAGTTTTCAGCCTGCCTGGTCTCTGTGGTTATCTTATCTAACTCCCCATGTTTATTGTAATTTCCTTGACTTCTTTATCCACTCTAGCCCATAATAATTTCTCCCAGAATATCTACCATTGAAGACTATGAAACTTATTTAGATATAAAAGGATTAATGTCTCACCATTTTATGATTTTATTTAAAATTTTAGATTTAATGAATAATTTGGATTTCAGTGTTTCTAGCAAATCTAGCAATCTAATTAGACTCTAGCAATTATTAAAGTTTAATGTTGAAAATATTTTTGTGATTATTGAGAGGTACATATACTTCTGATTTACAAAAAAGTTAACTATTTCAACAAACTAAATAACATCAAGACAAAAAGCATCTGCCAGTTCTTCAATTAAGGAACAAAGAATCTTGTTGGTATCATAAAATGCCTCAGTAGAAAACAATACAAAAATTATCAGCAAGCACACTATGACTAATTCCCAACCAGAAACAAGAAAAGAACCTACATTTGGAGGAGTACTCTAAAACTTAGTGACTAAGACATTTCTCTCCTGTCAGTAGGGCCTGTTACATGCTACACCCCTCTATCTTGAAGAAATCTTAACTTACCCAGAAGTGCGATTGAATTAGCAGTATCTTCAGCATATGTTATTTCATCTGATACTCTCTTTTTCAAAAATGGCAAGCTTCAATAAGAATGAAGAATGCAAGAGTTATGTTTAATGAAGTCCTTAAATGAACCATCATTTGCAAAGGTGGGGAAAATCCTTTCCAAAGAATAAAATGAGGATGATACCCTATTCTGTAGCCCTGGGAGAACTGACGACTATCAAATTTTTGTTTCTAACTAACAGATCAAATAGATGATAGAATAGGATTATGAAATGAAGAGAGATTAATAAAAAGATGAAATATTAATATATTAATATTAATGATATTAGAATTGTATTTCACAACTACTATAACCAAAGTTGCTTGAAAATATTTAAAAAAATCATAAAAGATAGGGCATTCAAACCTAGGTCATTGGTCTAAATGTTAAAGGAGAAAGAAAAATTTTTTCCTAAATGAACTATTTTGGTATTTTATGAGTTCGAAATTTGAAACTCCTGTGCTACATAAAAGTATAATATATCCTCTTTATAGGACTTTTTAAAAAAGATTTTATTTTTATTTATTTTTTTAAAAGATTGATTGATTGAACATATAATGTATTATTTGTTTCAGGGGTACAGGTCTGTGATTCATCAGTCTTACACAATTCATAGCGCTCACCATAGCATATACCCTCCCCAGTGACCATCACCCAATCACCCCATCCCTCCCATCCCCTTCCCTTCCAGCAACCCTCAGTTTGTTTCCTGAGATTAAGAGTCTCTTATGGTTTGTCTTCCTCTCTGGTTTCCTGTTTCATTTTCCCCTCCCTTCCGCTATGGTCCTCTGTCTTGTTTCTCAAATTCCTCATATCAGTGAGATCTCTGTAGGACTTTTAATTCATGTTTTTCAAGAAAAATATTTCAAGATATTTCAAGGCAAGCTATGAAAAGGACAATTTTATAAATGCCACAGAGTTTCATTTTTTAGTGTTTGTTAGAATTTTTCATTTGAAACCAGTAACTTATTACTTGTTACCCTGCTCTTTGTTGGATCTCTAAAGTGAAGAACTCTAAAATTACTTCTAGTCCTCAAACTTTTTCCTTTTCTACCAAAGGAAACAATCTAAAAGATAAAGCAATAGAAGAGTTTTCCTCTCAAAAGGTTACGAAAATAGTATACATTATACTTTGATGTAGTGAGAAATCATACTACATAGAAGCCAGAACAGGAAGGCTAGGTTTTATTTTTTATTTTCAATGTTTTTATCCCCTGAAAATGTCCTGAGAAGGGGATCAAGTGAGGGTGAGGTGTGGAAAAGTACAGGATGAAAGCAGAAGTTAGGAAAGGAGAAAAAAATTAAATAATGTGAATAATTATGAAATATGAGGGAAAGTAAAGAGTGCAATTCAAAAGTCTGTCACTTTATGTAAGGAAACATTCAATCACAGCTTTCATAGAAAACCAGTTCTTGATGGAGCTCTTGAAAGGCATTGCTTAAAGTTATGCTTATAGGCCTGATATTCTAGGACTTGCAGGGCCTTGAAATTTGAAAAGATAACAATATAATCTCACATCAATATAATAGTAACTTCCAATTAGCACATAAAAGTTCCTTGAAAGCACCAGAGCAATAATTTATTTCTTTATTTTTCATGGTCCGTATTAAAAAGTAAGCCACGGTAAAGATATTCGATTAATTATTTTTGATTATTTTGTTCAGATATCAAAAAAGTTAAGTGTATATAGTTATAAAATTTTTAAATATTATATCTACAAAATCTGAAAGAGTTAAAATTACCATGTATACATAGTCCTAATAATATTATTTGTATGCTAAAAGAAACATGCTATTTAAAAAATTAAATTGGTAGGAAGATTTAGAAGGTTAAATTAATAGAAAGGGTTATTCTTACTTTAAGAAATTTCCTCTACTATATTATACTGAAAACTAAAAATGGATATTTTAGTGTATACCTGGATTAACTACTATGTGGCAGCAAAGAAGCTGAAGATATTACTAGTTACCCCAAATGGTTAGAGAAACAGTAATATGGATGATAAGATATATTAATTTTATAATGCTGACCTCTAACTTACATTTTAAAAATTATATTTTTGTAATTTACATTTACATTAAAAAGTTTAAAGTTAATTTTATAATGCTGACCTCTAATTTACATAAAAATATGTACCAGAAATGATTGGTGACATTTTATTCTTCATTCAAATTTGAAAAATCAATAAAACGTGACTCAGAACTTAACATATCTTGAAGAGTCAAGTTTTGTAAAGAAAGAAAAAACAATTAGGCTGAAACTATTTAGCAGTGTTCATAAATTTTTTCAAAAATTCTCTAAAAAAAATCACAATTTCTTGCTTTCACCTCCCATTTATTGTTATTTTGAGAACAACTTACAATGACAAAACATTTTAATATACTTACAGTTTAATCTCTTGTGGCCAGCTATACCGGACTACAATAAAATTGACTCCCTTTGAAATATCAACTGGAGTCAAGTGATCAAGTGAGGTTTTCTGAGTTATCACTTTACTATACCATACTGCATATCTTTGTAATACAAAATAAAACATAATAAAATACTGCATGCTAATATAAAATAAAGTTAAAGAAAAACAACTTACCCACACAATTTTAGGATATTAAATGCAGATTCTATAAAGTGGGGCTGGTTTTCAATTTTTTCTGCACACAGATTCAAAATTTTAAATATTTGTGCTAAATCCCTTAGGGGCTTTAATATTTTTAGTTAAGAAATAAAATTAAGATTAATATTTTATTAGCATATTCTTTAAGACTTCTGTCAAGAAAGTCTATAGAATTCATCTATTTTGTTAAATGTAGTTGATAATGTTTTAATTATACTAATTTTGAACTCTAAATAGGAAAACTTAGAACCATATTTGTCTCAGGATCATTATTTAATAACGAGGTGAGAGTGGTGCTACTTTGAGGAAGGGGCCATGAGCAAGGAATGCCAGCCACCTTAGAAGCTGGGAAGAGCAAAGATGGGAATTCATCTCGAGAGTTTTCAGAAGGAAACCAGCCCTGCCAACATCTTGACTTTAGCCCAGTGACGCTGACTTTGGACTCCAGAACTATAAAACAAAAGCTTTAAGCTGTTTTGTGGCACTAAGTTTGTGGTAATTTGATACAGCAGCAAGAGGAAAATAATACAGTTTCTAATAAAAATTCTCTCATTTCAGGATAAATGAAACAAACATACATATATATATATATATATGTAAAGGATACAAGTCCATTCTGATAACACTGCACCAGTTTCTTGACAGAGTTAAGTTGTTTTTCTTCTAAATCACCCTAAAACAAGTTATCTATTTTAGTTCTTTAGTGCCATTAAATCTGTTGAGGTTTTTAAAATTTTCTTTAATATAAAAAGAAAGTAGTCATTAAAATTATCAAGTAATTCTTAAATTACTGTGTTATAATGTAAGCATTTTAAAATGTTTCCTGAAACAGTGAAGGTAAAAATAAATGTACCATTAGATTTGATTGGGAAACTGAGAATCAAAACTAAATTAATATAAAAGTAGCATTTGTTTCCAGAAATAATATTAACAATACTTGAATTTGCTGAGCATTTTTCTGTGCTATGTACCATATATGTACTATAGATACATGTTATTTAATTAATTTTTTAAAAAACCCTATTAGGAAGGTACCATAACTATCTTTCTTTTCCAGAATAGGAAATTCAAGCTGAAACACTAATTTGTCCAAAATCACCTAGCTAATACGTGATGGTGTTAAAAGTAAAATTTGACAATCTGACTGCAGAAATTGTATTTTTAACCTCTAAATTATGCCCAGTATACTGGCACAAACATCTTCAGCCAATTAAAACAAAACAAAACTCAATACAGTGATGTGTTTGTTTATATAACTAAATCACTCTGTCCTTTTAAAGTTCTTAAATCCTTCGTGAGAAGCTATGGCATTTTTTATACATTTTTTTGGGTCTGCCCTTATGTAACGACTAGTAGGAGCTCTATGTGATTGAGTTTTCTTTTTTTAAAATGCAGGTATATTCAAAATTAAAAATAACTTTTACAACAAACACAGCCAGCAAGAGATACCTTATTTTTATTGTGCTTTTTTTCTATGTTAAAATGTAGAAACTAAAAGATGTTAAAACCATAACTAAATTTTTGTGCCTACTAATCACTAGACATTGTTTGGTTTTGTTTGGCTCTACCATGATCAACTCATTTTCCAGAAATATGCAATCTTCACCCTGTAGTAATTTTATACTTTGTGTTGGCTTTTAGGCACTCTGTTGATTCTTGGATAATGTCAAGAGACTGTGGTGTGTGAGCATGCATTAAATGCATTTATTATCTTTTCTCCCAATGCCAAAACTCTCCACGTGAAATCTTATATCTGAAATAAGTTCATCTCCATTCCATTCGGTATAAGTTTCCTCTCAAAATAGATTACTTGTGAGTATGTATGTATGTGTGTATATATATCTTCGGATTTCGTATCAGAAAATTTTAAGTAGTACATCATGATATGCTTTTTCTACCCTCGCTCCCCACATCCTACTTGTTAACAAGCAATTAATAAAGGCTAGAAGAGTCTTCTTCTACCTTATGATTCTTTCTGTTTATATCCACCCTGATTTGTCCATCCCACAAAACCAAATCTAATCTCCTCCTCCAGCCTCCCTACAAGGTTTAATACATCCATAGTAACTTATTTAAACAGACCTTGAATATAAGACACTTACTATTTGAAATGTTTTCAACAAAAGGAAAGAAAGGAGACTACTTTGGGAGGAATACATATTACCTTTTAGGGAAATCATAGTGATATAGCAGAGAAATTTTCTCTCAAAGCTTACTTTATTGGTCTCTTCAAGGAGGTTGATGACACGATTTAGGTCCATGGTCTTGAAAGCACCCTAAAAACACACACACCTCTTAGAATTTGGGTCATGAGAATCAAGAAATCACATCAAACACAATATTTTTATATGATATTGCTTGGCAACTTAAAACTATCTTATGACAAAAAGATAGTGAGGGGAAGGGGATGATGGAGGGATGGGCAAAATGGGTGAAGGGAAGTGAGACATATAGACTTCCAGTTATGGAATGAATATCATAGGAATGAAAGGTACAAATAGCATAGGAAATATAGTCAATGGCATGTAATAGTGTCTGGTGATGGATGGGAGCTACACTTGTGGTGAGTGCAGCATAACTACAGATTTGTGGAATGACTATGTTGTACATCTGAAACTAATGTAACATGTGTCAACTATATTTCAGTTTTAAAAAGGGGAGAATGAAAAGCTTGTAAGAATAAATAAATTTTGGAGTTTAAAAAAACACCTCTTGAATTCTAGTATTATCTTATAGTCTTATTGTCTTTAAATTTTATTAGTCCTGAAAGGCTCAAGAAAACATCTGGAATAATAGTACTTGCATGCTTTGGAAAGTGAATTGATCTGGTGCATAGTTATTACATATCCCAACCATGCAAATTACCTTGACTTTGCCTATGCAGATATACGTAAGATTTGCTTCTAAATTAAAGGTAGGAGGTTACCTTCCTGAACGAGGTATCCCCTCTCTCAGTTGGTACCTGCATTCTTACAGTCATCCACATTAGAAAACAGAATATCGGGTCTCCTGGGTGGCTTAGTCGGTTAAGCATCTGCTTTCAACTCAGACTCAGGTCATGATCCTGGAATCTGGGGATCTAGCCCTCTAAGGGGCTCCCTGCTCAGCAGGGAGTCTGTTTCTCCCTCCAACCCCCCAAACCCCCTGCTTGTGTGCACTCTCTCAAATAAATATATAAAATCTTAAAAAAAAAAACCAACAGAATGTCCAAGGTCTATAGATTTTTATATCTTAAATATTTCTCGAGTCCATGTCATCTTACTGATTTATTCAGTTTTCATTTCTCACTCAGTTGGAAAGATTCCCTGATGTTCTCCCTGCCTCTTGCACACTTCAACATGGTCTTCTACTCTGTGGTCTGGATAATAAAACTCGAATCTGAACATAACCCATCTAAATCATTCAGTGACTCTCCCCTAATGTCCCTCACTGCTCCTCTATTTCGTTTGTTGTGATAATCCCATTCTTCTCCTTGGTTAATCCCCACATGTGCTTCACAACTCAGCTCAAGTATTGCCTCCCCGAGGGATGAAAAAGGATAGAACAAATGTCCTTCCTTTATGCTCCCATAACACCCTAAGCGCACACCTATTACAATTCCCGTCCTAGTTCTAAAGTAATTTGCATGCTTATCTCCCACCACACCCTGACCCAAAGCTCACTTGAAGACAAAGACTTGTTCTCTGGGATCACCCAGCACCAAAAACTGGGCCTGGCATATAAAGTTATTTGTAGATAAGTGGAGAAGGAAACAGAAGGTGCTATCATTCCAAATTTAAGTATTTATACAGAAAAATTTTTGTATGTTATTTCTTTGTTTACATGTATAAATACATGTATTTATATACTATTTTCTTTTTTTGTTTACATGTGTAAATACATAAGTTCACTTAGTGTTAACACCATTGTATTTTCTGATTTTCTAATTTATAATACATACCTTTCCACATTTCTACATAGATATTATTCCATTGTCTCTTCAATCTAGAATTTCCTTTCCTTTCACAATTATAAACTCATACTCTGATCTCAGACAATGTCTTTCAAAAACAATTTTCAGCTAGGTATTCTAATTTTAAGTCTGTAAAGTAAATAACTGGGTGAGTTTTTTTACTCAAAATGATTTTTACTCAAAAAAATTAACAATCAAGGGGTGCCTGGGTGGCTCAGTTGGTTGAGTGGCTGCCTTCAGCTCAGGTCATGATCCTGAAGTCCCGGGATCGAGTCCCCCATTGGGCTCTCTGCTCAGCGGGGATTCTGCTTCTCCCTCTGACCCTCCCGACCTCATGCTCTCTCTCTCTCTCTCTCTCTCTCTCTCTCTCTTTCTCATTCTCTCAAATAAATAAATAAACTATAAAAAATTAACAATAAAAAATGATTTACTAAATAGTGATCTATAGCTGGTATTATGGTTATCTTTAAAAACTGTTACATTTTACTGTTAACTTGCTTAAATGATTAAATTTACTGTTACCAAAAAATTTGATGAATACAATTTTGCCTTCCAAGATTTGGGGATTTAACAGTGCCATCTGCCACTACTTCAGTTGTGTTCTTTTTTCATCTTGTGTTCTCTGAGAAATATATATAGTGAGTTTTTATTTTCAGATTTTCTGCAATATTGGCTTTGAGAGCTGGAAAGCATATTGAAATGAAAAGTGAATGCAAAATTTTCTTTTTGCATGTATTATCAAAATTGTTCTCCCCAAATGAGCAGGTATAACTTTTATTAAGAAACAGAGAGTAGGGGCGCCTGGGTGGCTCAGTGGGTTAAAGCCTCTGCCTTCAGCTCAGGTCATGATCCCAGGACCCTGGGATCGAGGCCCATGTTGGGCTCTCTGCTCAGCGGGGAGCCTGTTTCCTTCCTCTCTCTCTGCCTGCCTCTCTGCCTACTTGGAATCTCTCTCTCTGTCATATAAATAAATAAAATCTTAAAAAGAAAGAAAGAAAGAAAGAAACAGAGAGTAGGGGCACCTGGGTGGCTAAGTCGTTAAGCATCTGCCTTCGGCTCAGGTCACGATCCCAGGGTCTTGGGATCGAGCCCCGCATTGGGCTCTCTGCATGGCGGGAAGCCTGCTTCTCTCTCTCCCACTCCCCCTGCTTGTGTTCCCACTCCCACTGTGTCTCTCTCTGTCAAAGAAATAAATAAAATCTTTAAAAAAAAGAAAGAAAGAAAGAGTAGTTAAGGTTAGAGCATAGATTCCTCTTAGATTTCTGTTGCATTATTACTTCATGCTACTCTGTGTTTTACTTGCTTGGTATATATTATATTTTTAAGATTTCTCCTTCCCTCCCTCCGTTAGCCCTTTTCTCCTTCCACAAATATTTATAAGCAGCTTCTATGTTTCAGAAACTGTGCTAGGTATGGGGAACAACACTGCTCTGACCTCAAGTAGCTATCAGTCTGGCAGGGAATACAAGTAATACAGATAACATGCTACAAAATGCTCCACAAAGGCACAGGGCAGCTTTCAGAAGTAATTTGCATGCAGAGGTGAGACAGAGTAGGATTTGTGAGATGGAGTGAAGTTTTGAGAGATGGAGATGGGGGAGTAGCATGTATGAGGGCCTGGAGGCAAGAGAAAAGGCATTGAGCTGATGGAGAGGAGCTCACTAGGTTGGAGAAGACAGTGCAGGGAACAGTGGCTACAAATGATGCTAATTAGGTAAGGAGAGGTCAAATTGATGTAAAAAAAGAAACAAAGGCAAAAGAAAACTTAAATTTCCATACTATTTACAGCCCATTCACAAGTCCCTGAAACAGGCAGAGTGATATCCCTCTGAGAGGGACTCAGCTGCCTC
Organism: Ailurus styani; assembly: GCA_002007465.1. NCBI lineage: Eukaryota > Metazoa > Chordata > Mammalia > Carnivora > Ailuridae > Ailurus > Ailurus styani. The sequence goes on from LNAC01000106.1 coordinate 2,761,829, forward strand.
AATGTTAATACTTTGCTAAGGGCAAAAGACGATCTTAGCTCAACCCCCAGGATCCTGTATGTCTACTTTAACATATAAAAATTCTTTTGTAAACTTCCTTTCTCTCCCTCTCTCCCCGCTAAGATACATGTTGGCAATCATCCTCCAAGCATATGACCCACCGATATACATCTGAAGATTCTCATAACTGAGTTTTTACTAAACAGTAATAAATGATTTTTTCCTAACAGTAGCTAGCAACCCTCAGGATCCTGGAAACCTTGTTTCCAAAAATACCTGGGAGGCTAACACTATCCCTAAACCCCTCCCAACTTGAAAGTCTAGAATGGGCTACTCCTCATGACCCCAGAGCAGCTCTTTCTTCACATGGGTCCTGTCTCTGTGCTTTAATAAAACCCTTTTTGCACCAAAGATATCTCAATAATTCTTTCTTGGCCATCAGCTCTGAACCCTAACATCTTTCCTACATCAAAATCATGAATAACAATAAGGATCATAACATGATAGTGATGTCTATTTCTAGGTACAGTTGTAAGCACTTTACATGTGTTTATTAATTGAATTCTATGGGGTAGATACTATTATCAACTCCATTTTACAGAAGGCCTTGTATATTATGCTAAGGATCTTCAGAGGCTATTGAATGGTTTGAGAGACTGTATATAAACAGACAATGGCCAGACTACATATGTCAACAGAACTCTTGCCTACAACTGTTGCAGCAACTAAACTGGGGAGCAATTTGCTCAGGAAAGTCAATATTTGGCCAATGAGTGCCAGATTCCCTATTTTTTGCCCCTCATATGCTATGTAAGACCAACCAGGAAAAGCCAAATATGCTTCCCAAATCAATCACATTGAATGCCCTGTTTATAATTAGCCCACTTCCAGCTTCCCCACAGCAACAACCTCCAAGCAGAGCATACCAGAAGCGTTCTCTTTTTTTCCCTACAAAGCTTCCCTGCCTGCCTTGGAGTCGCTATCAAATTAAGTAATGCTGGCTGACTCTCTTTCTATAGTAAGTTCTGAATATTAAATAGTCCCTGCTTATTCTCATTAAGGTGGTCTTTGTTTATTTCCACAGGCTTTAATCAGAGGAGTATAACAATAAACAGGTATTTAGTTTGCTGAGTAGAGACTGAACTGGAAATGTCTAGGATGAACTGGAAAGGAGGTGAGAGACATCTGTAAAGGGCCTTGACTAAGGTAATGGCAACTGGATAAACAAAAGGGAATGGAATAAAAAACATGAAGGAGGTAGAATCAGTGGGAGCTAAGGAGTAATTTGATTTGGTAGGAGAGAGAAGAAAAGGTGATGATGACTCCTGGACTTGAGGAATCAAAGAAGTAGTGACACCCTTTGCTGAGACAGAAAGGCTGAAGGAAGAGGCTTGTGTTGAGGCTGGAGATAGGTTAAACTGGGGTGTAGAGATTTCCAAATCAGAGGCTTCAAGTAATAATTGGAAGAGTTTGGGTTAATGAGAGCACACAGCAGAGTGAAGCAAAAGAGGACATACAGAGGTAAGTATCAAAATAATTGCTTTTAACATCATAAGATAGTTATGGAGAATTGTAAAAACATTTAATAAAACCTTTTAAGATCAAAAGTTTAATAAGCTGCTTTGAAGAAAATTACACCTTCACTTACAGTTATAGGATGAACTTATTTTCCCATTTTACCAAGAGACATGTCAAAGGGGAGAAATCCTCATTTGATAAATAATTATAGGGAAAGGAATTAACATTTACTGTGGTCCTTTTATATGTCTGGCACTTTATATCTTTTTTTTTTAATGTGTCTGGCACTTTCTCTCTCTTTCTTTCCCCTTCTCTCTCTCTCTCTCTCTCCATTTTTTTCCTTTTCTCTCCCTTTTTTTTCCTTCCTCCCTTCCTCCCTCCCCCCCCACTAGGTAAGCTCCATGCTCAGTGTGGGGCTTGAACTCATGACCCTGAAATCAAGAGTTGCATCCTCTACCAATGGAGTGCAAAGAACCAGCACTCTGCATCAGACAGACCTGCTAGACCAGTTACTAGCTTTGTAACCTTAACAAGTAAGGCCCCAGTTTCAGCAACAGGAAAATAATACTAAGTTTATATGGTAAAGTTGAGGACTACTTAAGACATAAAGTTTAAAAAAATTTCTACTCTGAGCTCAGAATCACGGGGGAGAAGGACACATAAGCATTAAGATAAATTTCCTATACTTAAGGAACCCATATTCTAGGGGAAGAGACAAAATTTAGACAAATGAAACAGTTGCCAACATAACACAAATGATAATTACGGAAGAAATGGTGTGACTCAGACCTAGGACTATACTCATTTATGAGAGGATCTGTGAGGGTGAAGATAAATGGGGAGTGCTTCCTATTGGGAGAGTACTTTATGTTGGAGAGGCAGGATCTAAGGGTAGGGTCAGGTTTAAATTCAGAAAAAAAGGGAGGGCATTCATTCAGTAAATAATATCACCTCTTGAGTACCAGGTATTGTGCTGGGTGCTACTGGGGAATCCTGGGAGATTACAGGAGACTCTACAGGAAAAACAAGCAAGAATTCTGCTCTCGTGGCACTAAGCAGAGCACTCAGTACAGATCAGTTCAGATTATGCATTGGGAAACCCTGAAACACAATAGAATAGACCTGACGCACTTTAGGGATGTCAGAGACCTTGGATATCATCTAGTTCAGTGATTTTAAGGCTAAAAATCAATTGGGAGAGCTTTTTTTTTTTTTAAAGATTTTATTTATTTATTTGACACAGAGAGAGAGATTACAAGTAGGCAGAGAGGCAGGCAGAGAGACAGGGAGAGGAGGAAGCAGGCTCCCCGCTGAGCAGAGAGCCCGATGTGGGCCTCGATCCCAGGACCCTGGGATCATGACCCGAGCCAAAGGCAGTGGCTTTAACCCACTGAGCCACCCAGGCGCCCGGGGAGAGCTTTTTAAAAAGTCCCAGACTCCATGGGCACCTGGGTGGCTTAGTGGGTTAAAGCCTCTGCCTTTAGCTCAAGTCATGATCTCAGGGTCCTGGGATCGAGGCCCGCATCGGGCTCTCTGCTGAACGGGGAGCCTGCTTCCTCCTCTCTCTGCCTGCCTCTCTGCCTACTTGTGATCTCTCTCTCTGTGTCAAATGAGTAAATAAAATCTTAAAAAAAAAAAAAAAGTCCCAGACTCCATACCAGGGGTTACGATTCAGTAGATATAAGTTAGGGCCCAGCTATGTACAGTTTTTTGAACCCCTCAGGCAACTGTGATGGTCATCCAGGTTTGGGGAACACTCATCTAACACAGGCTTGTTTTATAGAAAAGGTAACAAAGCCTAGAGAATTAAGTGATTTGGCCAGTGTAATTATATTTGGTGAGGTAAGCAATAAGAAGCTACTGTGGAATCCTAAAGAGGGGTGGGGCTCAGAGGGAGGAAGGAGGACAATCAAGCAGTATTTATGGGAAGCAGATTGGGAAGAGAGGGAGAGGTGCTGACTAGGATGTGACATTAATCCAAGATTGATTGAAACCTTGTGATGAAAGGAAAAGAGATCAAGTAGTTCTTTTAAACTCCACCGGGTGTCCCTTGTCTTTTACCCCATAGTCTGACGGGGGGTAGGGTTGGAATTTCGTTTTATTGTTGTTATTTTGTTTTATAATGTGAATCCATATGAAACTACCTCCTACATCTTTCCAGGTGTTAACTGTGAAATTCTGTAGCACTATTCATACCCTACTGCAGCTATAATACACTAAGCATTGCTACTTAATGTGGGAAATGGGGTCTTCCAACCAGTTGCAATGGCATCATCACCTGGAAACCTGTTAGAAAGGCAGAATCCTCTCAGGAAACAAACTGAGGGTTGCTGGAGGGGATGGAGGTGGGAGGGATGGGGTGGCTGGGTGAGGGACATTGGGGACCATATGTGCTATGGTGAGGGAAAAAAAAAGGCAGAATCCGGGGCTCCTCCCCAGCCCTACAGAATCATGATCTGCATTTCAATAAGATCCCCAGGTATTCCAAATGCACGTTAAAGTTTGAGAAGCACTGCTCTAAGGGGCTTCCAATTCTTTAGAATGAGAGCAACACTAAAATAAATAGGAAATAGATAAAGGTAAACAATTTGCGATTTCAAGCATAGGGTGGAGCTGGCTTAATGAACTGAGGTAGACTCTTCAAAGTCACTTTTTTTTTTTAAGATTTTATTTATTCATTTGACACAGAGAGAGAGAGATTACAAGTAGGCAGAGAGGCAGGCAGAGAGAGAGGAGAGAGGAGGAAGCAGGCTCCCTGCTGAGCAGGGAGCCCGATGCGGGCCTCGATCCCAGGACCCTGGGATCATGACCTGAGCCGAAGGCAGCAGCTTTAACCCACTGAGCCACCCAGGCGCCCTTCAAAGTCACTTTTAGCTACCAGGATATACTGACTCTCAAGCGTTCCAAGAGTTCTAAGTCTTTCCTCCACTGGTCTGAGGCAAAAGTCTAAAAGTTTATCATTTTAATAATGGCAAAGATTGGTAGACCCCACTCTGAGTAAAGAAACTGAGTAACTCTGTCAACTTCTCACAGACTTAGGGTCCTCATTTGTAAAAATAACCACAAACAAAACCCAAAAAGGCTGAATGATCATTTCTCCTGGCTCTAAAAAGTTTTTATTTCATTTCTTTTGAGTGAAACTGCCTTCTTCTGCTCCAGTAATTAGAAAATGTTAATGCTTCTACAAATAGTCATTAATAAGCTGGGAACTCTAAGAGAAATCAATTTCTTCCTAGATGACAACCCAAGGCTCTGTAAGGAGGGTAATAATGAAAGAAGAGGAAAAAAGAAACGGAAGGGAGGAAATACACACACATACACAGAGGTTTACTTGTTTTGCTTTACTTGATATGTTGTAGGCTATTTTGGCAATGGCTTGTTAAAAGTATTTTCCATTTTTCTTTTTAATCCATACTAACCTACCTCACGTAACCTTGCCACCTCCCCTCCCCTTCCGCTCTCGCCACCCCGCCCCCCACCACTTTTCTCACGTGAAGGAACAAGGAGAGCCATCAGAGAGCGAATTTACCTACTTCTCAGTTGTGCTGTGTCTGGGAGAACAGCGGTAGAGTTGAGAAACCCCGCAGCCTTGGGAGTGGAGAGTTGCTGTTCCCGAAAGCCCTTCTTCTCCCCGCCCGACAGGAATATTTCCACAAAACGGATTAGGTAAATTCCCCTAGCACCCGCGCCTCGTCATCAAAAGAGCTGTTGCTCCGCGGGTTACTACAGTGTAAATGTCAGACAGTACCCAGCTCAAACTTAATCCCAAAGAAGAGGTCCCCAGGCAACTGGCCACTCCCAAGGAACTCTCCAAGGTTCCAGGATGTGGACGTAGGAGACAGGTTTCCTGACGCAGCCTGAGACTAGCAAAATCTCAACAGGAATTCCCATAGTGACCCCACGCCATCATCAGGGGTGAGGAGGCAGGGCGGGATTTCTCCATAGTATTCATGGTTTAGGGTTTGATCAATACTCTTTAGGGAGGAGCAATGGGACCCTACTATGTTAACGACTTGGAGTTTCTAGACACCTCGGCCACCAGTGGAGATCCAGCCGAAGGTTCCAAAGTGAAATATCTCAACAGATCGACTAGGAAGAATTAATCTTGCTTCATTGTAAAAGTAAACTCAAAATCAAATACAAATACAGAAAAATATATAAATTCTGCTCTCTCTCTCTCTCTCTCTCGTCACACCGATTCCATCACCAATTTCCTATTTCATATGAAAACGTGGCTAATTTCTAATTTTAACGGCGTTACAGGTGCAGGTTTTAAAGCAGCAGCAAGTTTTTTTTTTAAGATTTTATTTATTTATTTGACACAGAGAGAGAGATCACAAGTAGGCAGAGAGGCAGGCAGAGAGAGAGGAGAGAGGAGGAAGCAGGCTCCCCGCCGAGCAGAGAGCCCGATGCGGGCCTCGATCCCAGGACCCTGGGATCATGACCTGAGCGGAAGGCAGAGGCTTTAACCCACTGAGCCACCCAGGCGCCCTAAAGCAGCAGCAAGTTTAAACACGAGAGAATTTACACCTGTATCAAAAATATCACTTGATAACAGGTATCTACATAAAGCCCAGTGGAAACAAAATGGTCATCAAATCCATTTTTTCCCCCACTAAAAACGTTTCCTTGCTCCCCCAGGACCTTCGTGGCCACACTTTTCCAAACAAGAGCGGCAAAACCTCGCTTACTCGGTTTAGAGAGACGCTGCGGGAGAAGCTCGCTCCACAAGTCCCTAGACAGGTTGGCTGACGACAGCCTACCCCTCCCTCAGGCGGCGCTGTTCTCAGAGGCATCAGCTCGGCTCTTGGAACCTCCGTCCCGCGGGCTCCGATAGTTTCCAGTCCGACCCCCATTTCCGCTCTAGCGGCCCCCGTCCTCGTGCCCGCCCCCAGATCTCACTTCCCAAAGCGCGGACGCCCGCCCATACCTGCGCTTCCTCGTCCTCCGTCACCACACCGACCACCGGGATGTGGCGAGGGCTGCTGGACCTGATCTTGTCGCCGGGCTCCTGGACCTCGGCCGTCCCCGCGGCCTGCGCTATCGACATGTCTGCAGCGGCGGAATGAGGGGTGGGAGGGAGGGTCCTTGTGTCCTACACTGTTCCCTTTAGCCGAAGGACCCAAAGAGGCCCCGCCACCAAAAAGGGGAGGCCGCCTGAGAGCCGCTAGAGTCGCGAAAAGTCGCGGGGATCCGGCAGTGGCCCCGGCTACGGCGAAGGCACCCGTAAGACCCCGCAGCAGCCCACCCACCGGCTTGGGCTCCGGCAGGATGGCCGGTTGCTAACAAGCCAGCGCGTTGCTAGGGGCGGGGTCCGGGCGGCAGAAGCGCCGGCGCTTACGGAAGCCCGCGGAGCCAAAATACCCCAAACCCTAATGTGCGTCTCTACACTCTCAGTAGCTGGGTTTGCTCGCGCTTGGGAAGGAGGAGGCAGTAGAAGACTTCGGTACGTAGCAGTGGAGCGTTGCCTTGGCGTTGGTAGTGTGCACTGGGCCTTCTTAAATCAATACTGAGTGGGTGGAGAGATGAGAGGTGGATGTCGGACGCGAGAGTGTTGGATGTTGGATGTATAGTGTTAGAAGCGGTGCAGTTTATCTTCTCGCAGAGAAGTGACCAGTGTCACCGACATTCCCTGCCTTTTACCTCTTCTGTACTTTAGTGGCTCTACCAAACAGTTAAATAACAAACAAGGCATTGTATCCAGTGTTACTGGCTTTTGAGTCAAATCATGGACTCTAGAGCACGTTAACCCACGGAAGCCCCACTTTCCCCATCTTTTCTCGTCAGTTTTTCACTTTTCTTTTTTCTTTTTTTTTTTTTTTTGCTTTCGTATATTTATTTACTTTTTTTATTCTTTGCCCCAGGGGTACAGGTCTGTGAATCATCCGGCTTACACCTTTCACAGCATTCACCAAAGCACAAACCCTCCCCAATGTCCACAACCCATCCACCTTATCCCTACCCTCCCACCCCCCAGTAACCCTCGGTTTGTTTTGTGAGATTAGGAGTCTCTTATGGTTTGTCTCCTTCCCCATCCCATCTTGTTTCCTTATTTTTCCCTCCCTACCCCCCACAGCCCCCCACCCTGACTCTCAAGTTCCTCATATCAGAGAAATCAGTTTTTCACTTTTCTTACCAATAGTATTGTTGTGAGAGGATAGAATGGTATGGTAGTTTTATAAAGTTGTGCTTGGCCTATAATAAGTACCCAGGTAAATGGTCAGGATTATCATTATTATTACTGTGTTATCTATCCATCGTATCCCGACTAATGACACAAGAAGGACAGAGACTTTAATGGAAAGCTGCTCGTGATAATCATCAATGTAACTTAATCACCCCCAAACCCGTGGCTATCAAAATTTATCTTAAAATCCTTTAAACCGTTCAATCTTTTTTTTTTTTAGCCTTCAGAAACTCTTCAAGATTTAAATGTGAGTTATTATATTGTCTAGAAAGTTTATGGCCTTAAAAATTACATATAACAGGGGCGCCTGGGTGGCTCAGTGGGTTAAGCCTCTGCCTTCGGTTCAGTCTCGGGGTCCTGGGATCGAGCCCCTCGTGGGGCTCTCTGCTCAGCGAGGAGCCTGCTTCTTCCCCCTCTCCCTCTGCCTGCCTCTCTGCCTACTTGCGATCTCTCTCTCTGTCAAAAAAAAAAAAAATTACACATAACAAACTTCGTGAAAATAAATTTCACTTCAGCTCCCAGCATTTCTCTCCTCATTTATAGAATGAGTGGGTTGATCAGCGCTTTCTAAGGTTCCTTAACCAGTTCAAACATTTGACATTTGACTGAAGGACATTTCTGGGAATACAAATATAAAGAAACAGAAATGGGTTTCTGGGTGCCTCAGTCAGTTAAGCCTCTGCCTTCTGCTCAGGTCATGATCCCAGGGTCCTGGGATGGAGCCCAGCATCAGGCTTCCTGCTCAGGGGGGAGCCTGCTTCTCTCTCTCCCACTCCCCCTGCTTGTGTTCCCTCTCCCGCTATCTCTCTCTCTCTGTCAAGTAAATAAATAAAATCTTATAAAAAGAAAAAGAAAGAAACAGAAAAACTAGATTGGGCATGGCAGCACTTGATGTAAATCATAGCCAGAGAAACCGAGTTTTTTTGAAAGAGAATTGAGCATTTCTAGTAACTCTTTTCTCACTTACCTTCATTCTTCCACTTTCCTCATCTCAGGTTCCCTGAAACTGCCCTGAGGTCACCAACACTTGTGGTCAAAGTCTGGGCACTTTCCTGTCCTCATCTTGCTGTACTTATCTCTAGTATTTTACCCTGTTGACCACTCTTCCCTTCCCCTACCTCCCTTGCCTTGACTTCAGCATTCTTTTTTTTTTTAATCTTTAAGCTACTCATTGATATTTTTAGAGCTCCTCTCAGACCTTACACCTAGAGGTGGGTTCAGTATGTCTAAGGTTGCTATTACTCCAGGAGAGTATAAAGGGTGTGTCAAAGGGTGTGTCAAGTGTATTAACACCTACATTATAAAATAAATTGCTGTTGCACATTCCAAGTATACTATATCAAAAAGAGACAAGTCACTTGAATAAACCCAATGGAATTCTGTGAGAATGGCACCCAAATCAAGATAGTAGTGGAGAGCTGACAACTTGATGATTTGTTTATCCTTTGTGTGTTGAGCCTGGCATCTCAGGAGAAGGAAAGATGAAGAGGAGGGACTGTAAAGAAAAATTTTCCACTTAAAGCAGTTTATCTGGGAGTTATCAACTGACTATTGTGTTTCAGCACTATAGGCTGAATCTGGTAAGGGCCCATAAACCTCAGTGACTGGTAAGTCACACACTCCTCATTGAACTTAATTGCACTTTCCTGACATACGAACACAAGGATTTTTATTTTACTTTAATTGTTTACGAACCTATATATTCATTCTGTCCTATATCCAGAGCACCAGTTTCCAGTGCTTAATTAGCATAATTCTCATGAGCTTCCCCTTTTTTAGCACTTAAAAACTCTTCTCCTCAGTGAAATTCTTCATAGAGATGGGTTCCCTTGGTTGGGTTTTTTTTTTTTTTTAACCTCTAATGGTATTTGTTTTACTCTGAGAGTGAGAAGCAACCAGGATGAAAGTCCCAACACCCCACATTCAAGCCATCTTGAATGAATTACTTGTTGTTTTACAAAACTACCAAGCTTTTTCCTGCCTTGCCTTTGCATATGTGGTACATGGCACTGTCTGCAGATGTCTAGCTCCCTATGAAACTCAGCTCATGTGACTTTTGGGGGGAAATTCTTTACATCCTCTATTAGATGCCACTTTGTCATTGGGTTTTGTACTCACTACATACTTAGTGGTATTTATTGACTCAGCTGCCCAACCCCATCCTACCAGAGACTTTAGAAAGCAAGGAGAATCTTTTATCCAGATCTGCACTCCAAACCCTCAGCATAGTATCTAGAGTAGTGTTTCTCAAAATTTAGCATGCATCAGAATCATCTGGAAAGCTAATTAAAACCAACTCCCAAGCCACTCCTCCAGAGTCAGCTTCAGTTAAGTCTGGGGGGTGGGGGTCCAGGGATCCGCATGTGGAATAAGTTTCTAGGTGATGTTATGCTCCTGGTCTGGCGAATAGTACTCAATAAGTGTTCATTAAATTATAAATTATTTTTTAAATTTGATTTGAAGCCAAATTAAAGCATTTCATAAGCTACCCGGAGTAAGGTAAACACTAAGTCCTTGTTACTCAAAACGGGGTCCTTGAACTACCTACATAAGCATTACCTAGGTGCTTGCCAGGAATGCAGAAGTTCTGGCCCCAGGAGGGACCCAGTGAAACAGAATCTCCTTTTAAACTAGACTGCCAGGTGATTAGAATGCACATTAAAATGGAAAAGCACTGGTCTAGGGTGTGTGTTTTCATTAGTATTATTTTGGAGGATTTTTTTTTTTAAAGATTTTATTTATTTATTTCACAGAGGGAGAGAGATCACAAGGAGGCAGAGAGGCAGGCAGAGAGAGAGGGGGAAGCAGGCTCCCTGCTGAGCAGAGAGCCCAATGTGGGCCTCGATCCCAGGACGCTGAGATCATGACCTGAGCCGAAAGCAGAGGCTTTAACCCACTGAGCCACCCAGGCGCCCGGAGGATTTTTTAAAAAAGATTTTATTTATCTATTTGAGAGGAGACAGAAGATGAGCGGGGTTTAGAGGGAGAGGGAGAAGTAGACTCCCTGCTGAGCGGGGAGCCCTTCATGGGGCTCGGTCCCAGGACCCCGAGATCATGACCCGAGCCAAAGGCAGATGCCCAACCAAGTCACCCAGGTGCTCCTATTTTGGAGTAGTTTTAACAATCTCTATAAAACTGGCTTTCACAGAATATTCCATCTGTGTATTTTCCATGTCCTTTTTTTCTTACTGATGATGATATTGGGTATATTTGTTTTTCTTCTTGTTAAGTGCACCAGTTAAACTTTTAAAAAGCTTTAAGTGGGGATGCCTGGGTGGCTCAGTTGGTTAAGTGACTCTTGGTTTCAGCTCAGGTCATGATCTTGTGGTTCTGGGATCAAGCCCCATGTCAGGCTTTGTGCTGCAGACTACTTCGGAGTCTGCTTCAGATTCTGTCTCCCTCTTCCTTTCCCTCCCTTCTTTCTTTCTCAGATTCTCTCTCCCTTCCTCTCTCAATATCTTTAAAAAAAAAGTCTTAAGTGTTTAAATTAAATTAGGTAGTGAATTTAAGTTTAATCATTATTCATGGAACTTTCTTTAATACAGATTTCTGAAGGCTATAAGTCAAGGGCACAGGACATTTTCCAGGCACCAGAACACAAAAGGATGTAAAGGTAAAATGACTAACTATTGAAATGGTAAATTGTTGCAGCAAAAAGATCATAGTAAAGAACTATATGAGAAGTAAATTAGAGAATAGAAATGCTTCACTCTGATAACAATTTTGCAGAATTTAACATTTCTGTTAAGTTACAAATTGTAATTTCTTAAAAACAGCTGTAGATTGAAGATTAGATGTTTTAATGATATGTTGACCTATGTACATTTTTTACTTTTTATTTTATTGAAATTCAATTAGCCAACATATAGTGCATCATGAGTTCCAGATTTTTTACTTTTAAAATAAAGTATATTTTTTGGGCGCCTGGGTGGCTCAGTGGGTTAAAGCCTCTGCCTTCGGCTCAGGTCATGATCTCAGGGTCCTGGGATCGAGGCCCGCATCGGGCTCTCTGCTCCGCAGGGAGCCTGCTTCTTCCTCTCTCTGCCTGCCTCTCTGCCTACTTGTGATCTGATCTCTCTCTGTGTCAAATAAATAAATAAAATCTTTAAAAAATAAATAAATAAAATAAAATAAAGTATATTTTTAACATAAATAAATGTAATATTAAGAAATAACATTGTCCTTCTGATATTTTTACTGATACTTGTTTGCACACTGCCTAAGTAGCAATGTTTAGTAAAATTATAATTATGCATTACTACAACTTAAGAATGTCTCTATTAAGTATTTTAGATTACATATGAATTTGGTAGTCTCTAAACTAATGCCAGATGTTCCAAATGTTGAAGTAAATGTTATTCCTTTGTGAGTCAGTGTAATCTATTTTATTTTATTTTTTTTTTTAAGATTTTTTTTTTATTTCACAGAGGGAGAGAGATCACAAGGAGGCAGAGAGGCAGGCAGAGAGAGAGAGGGGGGGAAGCAGGCTCCCCGCGGAGCAGAGAGCCCGATGTGGGCCTCGATCCCAGGACCCTGAGATCATGACCTGAGCCGAAAGCAGAGGCTTTAACCCACTGAGCCACCCAGGCGCCCAGTGTAATCTATTTTAAACAGAGAATTTTTATAGCATGTAAGAAAATGTAATTAGAGTATAGTCTTAGTAGGATAGCTTTAAGGGAATTATGTAACAGAAAGAAAGCATAAAGCTGGAATTTCATCTACTTTAGTGTTTTAAAAAATATTTCAGGTTGTTGTTACAGAAACAAAGCCTAAGAGAGAAACAAAAGTAATTACTTCTTTCCAACAGAATCATTAGTTCAAATTTGGGAGTAAGAAGTACATGGAACAGAAAACAAAAGTAAAAGAACAGCCACCTTTGAAGTCAATGATTCTAATAAAAAATGTGCTAATAATCCAAATTGCAAGTGACTTTAAAATAGGAATGTGGAGGAGCTGTTCATGCTTAATGGAGAAACTAAATCAATGGTACTATGTAAATGAAACAAATTTATGGAGCAATTCTCACCTGCTCAAAGCTTCAGTCCCACGACATAGGAATATTCCATGAAATGAAAATGCTCTCAAGCTTTAAAACTAAAAACTATTATATTTACATGTTGGGAGGTTATAGGTAGTACCCCCAGGATAGAACCATCTTTATGGTGGAGCAAGATTAATTAGACAAGTTTATTCCAGTGACATTAATTATTCAAGGTGTCTAACTGACTTGACTTGCTCTGATCCCATAGGCTCTATATTAATTTGCGAGGGCTGCCAAAATAAACGGCACAGTCTAGGTGGCTTACACAATAGAAATTTTATTTCCTCACAATCTAGAGACTAGAAGTCCATGATTAAGGTGTCCAAGATTGGTTTCGTTCTTGAGGCCTCTCTCCTTGGCTTGCACATGGCCATTTTCTCCTTTTGTCATAACATGGTCTTCCCTCTGTGTCTTTATCTCCTCTTCTTTGAAGGACACCAGTCATCCTTGGATTAGGGCCCACCCATACAACCTCATTTTAACTTGATTACTTCTTTAAAGGCCCTTTGCATTAATAAGAATTTTAGGGAGTTATAATTCAGCCCATAACAGATCCCAACATACTTTAGGTTATACTATAAATTCTTATAAAGAACAAATTTTGCTTAGTTAAGGCAATACTGGTATTCTTACCTATAGGACCTTGATTATTTCTCACAGCAGTGATCAATGGCTATTCTGATTTAACAGTCACTGTACATTTGATCAACAGGAATCTGCCCTTGGGAGATGGATCCACTCTGAGCTCTCAACTGATCTGAATTTTGAGCCTGCAGTGCCTGGCTTTGTCAAAATCATCTTTTATGACATTTTTCACTTTCTATTTGAAGAATCCACTACCAATGTTAATTTGCCATCCTAGGTTCCCTAGAGCCTACCTTAAACAAACGACAAACATTTACCTGCTGCCACTTTATTGGGTGGCACTCTATCTAGACTGTCAGGAGAAGATAGAAGTTGAGGGAGGCTGAGCCGGTCATAGCTTTAGAACCAATCCAGTTTAAAGATTTTATTTTATTTATTTGACACAGAGAGAGAGATCAGATCACAAGTAGGCAGAGAGACAGGCAGAGAGAGAGGAGGACGCAGGCCTCGATCCCAGGACCCTGAGTTCATGACCTGAGCTGAAGGCAGAGGCTTTAACCCACTGAGCCACCCAGGCGCCCGAACCAATCCAGTTTAATTAAGTGCTCAGTCTTTTTTTTTTTTTTTAAAGATTTTATTTATTTATTTGACACAGAGAGAGAGAGATCACAAGTAGGCAGAGAGGCAGGCAGAGAGAGAGGAGGAAGCAGGCTCCCTGCTGAGCAGAGAGCCCGATATGGGCCTCGATCCCAGGACCCTGAGATCATGACCTGAGCCGAAGGCAGAGGCTTTATTTTTATTTTTTTTATATAGTTTTTTTTTTTTTAATTTATTTCACAGAGGGAGAGAGATCACAAGGAGGCAGAGAGGCAGGCAGAGAGAGAGGGGGAAGCAGGCTCCCCGCTGAGCAGAGAGCCCGATGCGGGCCTCGATCCCAGGACCCTGAGATCATGACCCGAGCCGAAAGCAGAGGCTTTAACCCACTGAGCCACCCAGGGGCCCAAGGCAGAGGCTTTAACCCACTGAGCCACCCAGGCGCCCAGTGCTCAGTCTTTTATGATATTTTTGTGGAGGCCTTAAGAATTACTGCACTAAGGAACAGCTTATATGGGGGAACGGAAGGGAGAATTTATCTACCAGCTCCCTCTCGTGCTGTATCTCTTTGGTCAAAGATCACCCTCTGGTTGGATTGCCAGATTTAGCAAAAACAAACAAAGTCCCATGCAATATTTGTGATAGAATTACATAAAAAATCCATTGTTTGTTTGCATTTCAAATTAACTGAGTGTCCTGTATTACGTGGCAACCCTATTCTCAGGACATTAACACCCATGCATTTCTTGGCAGCTGCGGGGGAAACCAGAAGTTCCTCAGATCCCATGCTCTGGCACCAATGTCAGTTTCTCCCCAAGACGGTGTGGCGACGGTGGTGATGGTGGCCAGGAGGCAAGGCAAGAGGTAGAGACAATGATGGGGAGGGGTGTGGGCAGGAGGATGCAGGCACAGCTGCGTGAATGTAGGGTGATAAATAACAGAATTTTCTCTAAAGATGAGTCAACATTCATTATCTCATTATTATCTATAGAACCATACTGCATTAGACACTGGGAATATACTAGGTATCAGGGAGCTTAAAAAATATAGCTTGACTATTATGTTGAGCCCTGGTTTAAGGATACTTAATGAATCCCAGTAAAATGAAATAAAATTTTTTAAAGATTTTTTTAAGTAATCTCTGTCCCCAATGTGGGGCTCAAGCTCACAATCCCGAGATCAAGAGTTGCATGCTCCATGGACTAAGCCAGCCAGGGGCCCCTGAAATAATTTTTAAAATGCCACCTCATTAGATGGGTATTTTCCTAAATGACTACCTTGGCAAAAACAAAAAACCCTCCAAAACCCCAAAACTATTACATGTAGTGCTTTCTAGATCTTTCTACAAAGAAGTAGATGGTCACCATCAAATACTGGAATTATTACTCAGTAAGAAAGAAAAATCCATTTGTATATAACATTTCAAAAAAGTTAAAACACATCAAATAATACTTTTTATTCAGATGTTCATAAGGCATATCTATGACAATGATATAAAAACATGGCATGTAATTTGATAGTGATATTTTGGAGATTACAGAGTTTTAGCAAATACCTATTACACAGTTATAAAGAAGACGGTAGTTTCCAAGCAGATACAAAATATCTAATGAAAGATCAAGGCAAGAAAATGAGTATAATTAATCAACAATGGAAAATCAATTCTAACGTGAATCGCACATTAAGATTTACTGCAATCTAGGTCATTCAAACAGTGTTAAACAGTATCATGACAAAGAACTGAAGGCCAGAATGGATTAGTTTTGACTTCATACAAAGAAAGCCAAATATACAGTGGGTCAAATACAGGAAAAAGGAGTCGAATAGTGAAGGAGTCAATATCTTTCTAGTTTCTAACTGCCATTCCTTAGGGTGTGGCCTCCGTCCTCTTGGGCATTTGGCAGGCCTCCTGTTGTAGCCACAATTCTGGCAGCAAGATGGAGGAATATGATGAAGAACACATGCTGCTTCTCTTCAAAGACACTTCTAGGAAGCCACCCATACGTCCCCCTACATCTCACTGGCCAACACTCAGTCCCATTGGGATACCTAACTACCAGGGCAATGGAGTAATGTGATTGACAGCAGCTTTTAAAGAAGTAGGGTAACCAGACATTGGGGGACAACTTCCTGTCCCTGTGCAGGCTGGATATCTACAAAGCTATGAAAGACCTTCAAGGAAAATCTAAAGAGAATATTTCCTTGAAGATGGCAATTTGAAAATTAAACAAAAGCACCGGTTTTGGTGATTTAATTTAGCCTATCCAGCCACTGGGAGAATCCTATATGTATAGTCTGCCCTAATTTTGGATGACTGCATGAAAGCCAATGATTTGGAAAATTAAAAAAAAAAAAATGTCAGTATGTATGTGTGTTAGGCCAAACTAAATACTGTTTTGGTATTATATGGACAGAATCTCTGAATATTAGCACTTCATAATTTTCTTGCATTAAAAAAATTGAAGAACCCATTCATGCCTGTAAAATTCACTGTTCAAAGGTAAGAACAGACCGTGTTTCCACTAAGATAAGTACAGGTTCATTTAGAGCAATTACATATACTGAATGTTTACCAGAATTTGTTTTACTGACTTATGAACAATTGAGGGTAGAGCATCTCATTTTCATGATAACACATCACAAGTAGAAATCTTAACACTGAACTGACGCATATTATACTATGTGTAGCAATGCTTTAAGTCAGGAATTCACAAAATAATTTCAACACCAAATTTTAGGCTGTTTGAATACTTCAAAACAGAGATTCTAAAACTGACATAGGTTCAATGTTTATAGTATTACTAAAGAAATAGTTATGAGTTACACTTATGGGTATTTTACTTAAAATATCACATAAGAAACCTGGCATTTCATAAATAAACCTCTATTTAGGGGCAAAACTCTTTGTACAGAATATATTATGAAACAGTTTAATGGTAAAAGGCAATTAAAAAGAATTAAAATTTTATCACCTTATGTAAGAGATGAATAATACAAAATTCAGATATGATATATTCTTAAAGCCCTTTTACACAAATAAATTTCATAATTTGTAAGTATGAATATACCTTAAATTGCTATTAACAAATTAATTTTGAAAGTAAAATTCCTTAAGTCAAGATTAGGCTAATTTATAAGAAATCAATCAGGTAGTTTAATACTAGATCTTATTAGCCAATCCTGTATGTAGCACAAAATAATTATCTCCAATAAATACCTATAAATATAATTTCTTCATACTTTAAAATATTTTAAAATTTAAATAAAAATCTCTACATGTAGACAATCTGGGCTAAATTTCCATATATGCTTTGAAAAATATACGTCAGCATGAATATAATCTTATTTAAACATGATTTTAAATATTCTTAATAGAGGAGACATAAGAAATCTGCACACAAGAGCTAAATAGCATGATTCAGCCCATGATTATTTTCCTCTTAGGAAAAAATTACTTAGTTTTTTTGCATAGGATTAAGACTGGGTATATTTTCTACATTCTTATAATTTTCTCAGGGGCACTTCTCAAAGTACACATTAGGAAACAAACCCCTCTACTTGAAAGTTCCCACCACTCTCTCACAACTAGCAAGATCAGAATTCAGTCCTACTTCTGAGGCCAGAGTAATGACAAAAAAAAGTGATTGTGAGAAATAATGATTAAGAAAAATAATCTGGTAGAAAATGGTAAAATAAGGCAATAAAAAGTCAAATAAAAATAAATATTTCTATAGTTTTAGATAGGGTTTTAAACATTTAGAATTATAATGAATATATTATATTTATTCTAAAACTTCAAAATTATTTCATCTTTGTAGTACTAAAAAGGAGATACATCATTTGAAACAAAAGTTACATCCTTATATATTTTCATAAATTTTGTTTTTTTCACATTTTCAAAGGCCCCATTTATCTGTAGGAGTGATAATGTTATTTCTATTATTGGCTGCTTAATATACACATGCAGCAATATAATTCAGTAGTCATCTAACTTTTATGAATATTTCATTGTATTTTCATATTAAATGGTGAAAGCATGGTCTTGAGAGAGTGAAACTTGAGCAAATACTGAAAATATGCTGTTAATTTCAGTAGTGTGCTAGAACAGTTTATGGGTATTTTCCTTTAAAAGTTATCACCCAACTGAATTCCTACTATGGACTAGCAAGTAAGTGATTATCAAGAGGGAAAGAACAGAATTAAAGAAAATGGAGAGCTCAATTAAGAAGTACGAGATACTTTAATTCACCAAGAAGAGACCACCAGAGAACCATGAGAGATTTACCAAATTGACAGGGTGCAGCAGTGGGGAAAGAGCCAGTGGTGGGAAAGGTAGTGTTCACTAAATAAAACTTTAGGGATGCCTGGTGGCTCAGTTGGTTAAGTGTCAGACCCTTGGTCTTGGTTCAGGTCATGATCAGGGTCACGACATCAAGCCCTGCATTGGGCCCCTGGGCATGCAGCCTACTTAAGGTTCTCTCTCTCCCTTTCCTTCTGCCCCTTCCCACGCAAAACTCCTTTTATTTTGGCAGCTGCACTCAGTAGTACCTCAGTGGGCAGGTTTAGAAATGTTATAATTTCAGGATATATAATTATATAATGCATATGCTTTTATCTTATCTGCACCTTTCTAGTTTAATAAGGAAAGAACAAATGGGGAAAAAAGTGTTGGGCATTCCAACCAGGGTTTGAACAAAATGCAATTTTAATGTGGAATGTCAGCACTGAAAAATTTTATGAATAATTTGTATGATTATATGTCTCTAGAGTAGATTTATAATTAACCACTTTTCTTAATATCCTTCATGCTTGCAAACTGCTCCCTAATGAATGGTTGAACAGGAAGAGAAAAAGAGATGACCAACTCTACAGGAATTTTTGAAGATTCTGGAGGACCTCAGCCATTCATTAAAACTGTGGTGGTCCTATCTCTACTGGAGTTCCTCACTGCATAGGGAATCGTATGGACCACCATGGGGCCCCAGGGTCATGTCCCAGGCAAGATCCTCTCGCAAGGTAAGGAACTGTAGATTATCCTATAAGCAATCATATATTTATGACTGTAATATTTTCATAAATTTCTGATACCCACAACACACTGTAAAAAATGTCAGTGCCTTTACTGATGAAAGAGGATACTGGCATCATGATGGTAATGCATGGGGATGAAGCAGGGACCATCAGCCTGGAGGTTAAAATGGGAGCCTCTGAAATAGGACTGCCTAGACTTGAGTGCCGGCCCTGCCTCTAACTAACAGCATGACCTTGGGCAAATTACTTTTCTATCCTTCAGTTTTCTCATACATAAATTGAGGATAATAACTACCTCTGTTACGGGGTTGTTATAAATATTAACATGGGATAATACAAATAAAGTGCTTAGAACAGCGCCTGGCACGTCACCATCCCTCAGTGAACATCAGTAAAATCTTATAGCAGATAGTGGGGACTGGCCGGCATGCAACAACGTAGATCAGCTGACCAACAACTACTGGTGGGTAGACTTCATACCTTCCCTCTAACTGGAAACAAGTGTAAGATTCCCAGGCTTGGTACCATATTAGAAAAATCACTTTTGGAAACCAATCTAATAACATGTAAATGAAACTGCTCTGTAATAAGGAATAAAATATTTCATGAGGTACATATTATCAGTATGCATTTCATGTCTCCATTTCATTTCAGATATAATTTCAGATTCAATTTGTTTTTTTTTTCATTTGTGTTTGTTCACAGATTACACTGGTTCATACAATTAATTACATTCTTCAGAACTGATCTTATGAGAAAAATATAGGAATGTTAGCATTTACCCTTACCTAGATGCTAATGTAATGTGACCTTTCTTAAAGTTAACGTGTGATTATGCACTTCTATTTCTTGAGCTGGATAACAATTAAAACCTTAGGTAAGCTTCAGAAAAAAAATATGTCCATTAAATTATATTAAAACTTAAAATTCTGCTGGTTTGCAAGGTTTTTTTTAACATTATGTTGTATCTATATTATTAATCAGAAATATCTTTGCCTGATTATGGAATACAGTTTTTTAAAATAGTGTATGGTTATGCAAAACAAAATAGACAAATTGACAAAAAAATTCATATCGCCTACATATGACATCTGTGAAAATTAATTTCAAGAAACTCGTACCACTAATTTGGTTGAGATCTTACTGAACAGATTTCAGCCCACATCAATTTGACAATGCACTTGCAAATGAACATAAAGGAAGTCATAAAAACAATGGCATGAGTGGAATTCTATGTGGTATAAATGAGCACCATTTATCATCACATTACTGTAACCCTCTCTGGTGAGAGATGAGGAACTGCTCCTCCAATACCTTCTTCTAGAAATTGGCTCTTTTCCCAACCTTTTTTAATTCTCTTAAACTTTTGGCTTATACACGGAAGGAGTAAAATGATCTTACCCAGAATTACAATTGAGGGCAAAACAAGAGCAAGAACGAAGTTTGGTGGTGTGTAAAACCGGTAGTACTCTTCTTCAAAAGCTCGTTTCCATCCATAAATTAAAACATGGAAAGTACTTATGAGCAGAGCGACATATCCAAGTGTAGACTTGGGTAGAGGGGGAAGAAAAAGAAACAGAGAATAAGGAGCAAATTATTCAAACTCATAAATTAACCTTTCCAGCTCCACCGTATGTTTAGTGTGCTAACACTATCTTAAATTATCGAGCTACTCTTTGTTCTCTACTGAATCAAACAATTGTAATATTTCCACAGATTTCATATATATTTATGTGTTTATTTATTAATTATGTATATTTATTTATTTATGTGTTTGCACATCTTATTTTATACAAATAAAGCCATATTGCATATAGTTTAATACTCTGATTATTTTATTATATCAAGAAACTTTCCCTCATGTCATACATATGAAAACATGACTCAAATGCTCTATAATATTCTATTGAAAGGATGTGTTATAATTTACTTAATTATTCCTTTTTTGTTGATCATTTACTCTGTTTCCAACTTTCCTCCACTATAAGCCCTTTTCTATATTTTGGTTTATTCCCTTAGAATTTATTTCTAATAGGGGGATTACTGGTCAAAACATCTGGGTTTTCCTTAAGGGTACTGATGAAAACTGCAAAACTTTACATAGGTTATCCACATTTCTACCCAGTTGTGCGTGTGTGTGTGTGTGTGTGTGTATATATACACACACACACATACATATATAATAAAATTAAGTGCTGAAGAACATTCTCCCCCCCACATCCTTCCCCATATATATATATATATGCTAGCTGAAGGTAAATATGAAAAATCTTATATTGTTAGTATGTGATAGGAATAGCATTTCAAACATGTGGTTTTATTGACCATATTAAATGAAATTATTAAGAGTACTTCAGTTAAGCGGTTCATAGGTGAAAATCTAAAAGGGCAGCATTATGGGGTCCCTAAATTACTACACTTGATTGCTTACTTTGAGAAATGGTCTCTGTAATATTACATCAGACTAATGATGTAATGTCTAACTTCACTGGGAAAGGATCGACCCTCGAGCAGACAGTTGTTCTGTTTGCAGTCACTCATCTCAATTTAATGATCACTTGCACCCGTCTAACACCTTTTATCAGAGAGCCTTCTGTCTCCTTTCAGATGTGATTAAACTGACAGTCAGAAAAGTGTTTTAAGGAAAAATGAATTTAGACAGGGAGATACCCTTAACTGGAATGGACTCTTTAGATGACTTGAAAGAAAAAAAAAAGTTCAAGCAAATAGGCACACACAAAATGAAACAGAATTGATTGTACCACGAAATGATATTCACCCACATATCAGGCTACAAGCCATTTGGATACAACCAATACTGACTTTATAATACAGGTGGGGTCTAAGTTTGAGTTACATATTTTAAAAATATGTATATTTATTAAATAAATCTTACTGGAGGAGGTGAATGTTTATTAAAGAACACAGTTCTGTTTTTCATAGCTGTTTTGAAACCCCTTTGTATATACTCATAGACACATATATACAACTAATATGCAAAATACATATACGAACAAGCTTCATAAAGCTAGTTGCTTGTCATAATCTATTAGCCCAGTCACCTAATTTGCCACTGTTTGTGTCTGTGTTTATAGACACATTTCTTTTATAATATTCAGACTGACTTCCCCACTTGAATTCAAATTTATGAGATTTTTCTAGACAGATCAAAGTGACTCAAAATATAAATATATTTTCTATTTATAAATATAAATATATTTTCTATTTATAAATATAAATATATTTATAAATACATAAATATAAATATATTTTCTATTTATAAATATAAATATATTTATAAATACATAAATATAAATATATTTATAAATATATATATAATAAAAATATTTACTCATTGGTCAAATAACAAATTGACTTTTGGCACAGAACTTGATCTAAGCTTACCCATCTCACCTTCATTTTTTTAAAAATATTTTTTATTATTTAAAAAAATAAACTTTAGCCATAACATAGTAGGCAGTGCTATCAAAGTCTTCTAGTAGAATCCTGTACTGGTCTTTTGCTTGCTAAACCAGAATGGTCCTAGGCTGGCTTCCAGCAATTTTCATTCCTTGAGCTAGATACATAATGCAGCCCCAAAGGCACTCTTTTATAAGAAGCATGTTTAAAATTAAACTGTACCTAACACTTAAATTCTATGCCGCCCAACCTCTCACCAAAAAAGCCCACGTACCTGAATAAAACTGAATTCCCTCCAGTTTAAAGCATTGCTCACTGACGGGATAGAGGTGACTGCCAGGAGGGACAGTAAGCCAAGGCTCATTATACCAAAGGAGATATACATTTCAATTCTCCAGACTTCTTCCTCGTTCCAAGAGTTTTCAATATTTGCATGAACCTAACAAAAGCAAATGTGAATTTCCTTTATTTGGCAGAATAGTCACAGATTCAGCACAGTTTCACTCTTGGCATAAGAATACATCATATATGGACATACTTAAGCTGTATTTTTTCAATTTAACAGCCTGGAATGGAGAACCTATTACCAGATGGTATCGTGCCAGTTGTGGGGTAAAGAGAAGGGAGAGTTAAATAAGAGGAGGACTAAGAGTCTCTTTCCTTGCATACGTGTGAGGGGGTGGGTAAATCTGGCACCTACGCTGTCCTACATCACAGTTACAGGGAGTCTGGAGGCCCAAGACCAGGAATGCCAAGTGGTTGGTTCCAAAGTGACATAAAAAAAAAGTTCTGGTGGTTAGACTTAGTTTTGAAGTACTTTTCTAAGTTGGCTTAAACTTGGTTGAATATTCTGAGTACATCCTGGCTTTAGATCAACTTAGAATCCAGAAAGAGAATTTCTAAATTATATCTGTATCTTCCTCTCTCACTTGAAGAATATTTGTATGTAATTTATCTCTTTTTTTCTTACTTTATTTTCCTCAGGAAGCTGAGATTTCCCTATGGATAAAGTCATACTGAATGCAAATATTTATTCTCTTGAATTGCCTCGTTGATAAACTTTTCCAACTGACCAATTGTCTCATTCCTCTATAGTACTTTTCCAAATGTCTTCTCCTTACATTGATAATACATATATAATCAAGTCAGACTTGATTAACTCTGAATGTGTGGTATTCTGCATAGGGACTACTTTGAGAATTGTCTATTTACATGTAGACAATATAATTAGAGTATAAATCAAAGGTTGGGCTCCCTAGGCTAAAGCTTTGATTTATTTATTTTTTAAAAATATTTTATTTATTTATTCATGAGAGACAGAGAGAGAGAGGGAGGCAGAGGCAGAGGGAGAAGCAGGCTCTGCATGGAGCAGGGACCCTGATGCGGGACTTGATCCCAGGAGCCTGGGATCATGACCCGAGTCGAAGGCAGACGCTTAACTGAGTGAGTCACCCAGGTGTCCCTAAAGCTTTGATTTAAATAAGTATCTAGGGCGCCTGGGTGGCTCAGTGGGTTAAAGCCGCTGCCTTCGGCTCAGGTCATGATCCCAGGGTCCTGGGATCGAGGCCCACATCGGGCTCTCTGCTCAGCAGGGAGCCTGCTTCCTCCTCTCCCTGTCTCTCTGCCTGCCTCTCTGCCTGCTTGTAATCTCTCTCTCTGTGTCAAATAAATAAATAAAATCTTTAAATAAATAAATAAATAAATAAATAAATAAGTATCTATTCATGGATAACAGATCCTAACTTAACTCTGTCCAGTTCCAGTTAACCAAACAGGCAAAATTAAAAAAAAAAAGAAAAGCTAGCTCTGAGCATTAAGCCCCCAGAACAATCATACCAACATCCTGAAAAAAGCCACAGAGCTCCTCTGTGAAAAAGGCTCTTGCTATCTTGTTTGATGTCTATACCACAATACAGAACAGCAACACACCTCAGTAGACTCAGAGCTTCCATCCTACACCTACCTGGTCTCCCAGTTCACTCATTCATCGTACGAATACACTTTGTGAGTACCTTACTATGTGCCAGGCACAGTTCTAGGCATTAGGCATCTATCAGTGAACAAAGCAGACAAAGGTCCCTCCTCTCATGAACTTACGTTCTGCTGAGGAGGCAGACAGTAAATACAATAAACAAGGAAAACATGGGTATAGGAGGTGGTAAATGCTTTTGAAGAAAGTGAAAGTAGAGCAGGGTAGGAGGGCCTGGGTGGGAGGGGGGTACGGGGGAGGGGAGGGTTGAGGCAGAAGCAGGTGGTAGAATTTAAAATGGTGTCCGGCTCAGCCACCGTGAGGAAATGAGATCTACGCAAACAATTTCAGGACCAGTGAGGGAGCTGGTGGGGCAGAGAGCAAAGCCTTAGGATTCAGTTCAGAGAAGAGGTGTTTTTAGAGAGACAATGGCTTAAGGAACATCAGTGTACTAATTTTTTTTCACATGATTTTAGGTTGAACTGTTGAAACAGGCATAAGTACATACTCTACGTACTTGGATCAGGATGCCTTAGTTCCTTATGAACTATGAATGCAAAGCTCCTTTTTGTTTGGGTGCAGTGTCCTCAGCTGTCACTGGTAAATGCTACATCAAATAGCATCAGTGAGAAACCTCTTATATTACATTTGCTGAATGCGAGTTATTGAGGAAAATCACCCTCAGTTCCACCATCAAGCTCCTTGCGTGAAGCTTTCTGGGAGATTTTCTTGCAGAGCTAAGTACTGCAAAGTTCACATGAGGAACTAAAGCTTCACTGGAATATTTTTCCTCCTCTTTTTGATAACAAAAGCCTTGTAAATGTATGTCTCCTCATCTTGACTTCCTATTCTCTTTTGTATTTTCAGTGGTTCTAATTTCATCGCATATGTTTACTGACAGTTGCCTTATCATTTCACAGAACATGGCCAAATTAAACATTGAAATAACTGTTTAATGCTAAAAGCAATCATTGCAGTCATAACATTAAAAAAGAGAGAATGAAAAAACCTACTAACCCTTTACTTCTGTTCTTATTCTTTAAAGAAAGGTATAGTAGCAGCTTTTATCCTAAATGATTTTGAATAGGCCACATAATTCTTAGAAACACTGTGTAAAGAACAATATGCCAGAATTTCTATTACAAGGTCTGTAAAACTTGACACTACTTTAAATCTCACATTTTACAGGTTAAACTGATAAGGAAATTTACTAGTGTCCGAGGAATAACAAGCACATTCCATACCTGCTGATAAGCCATGTTGAGAAACAAGTATCTCTCTGACCTTCTCATTGGTAAGCAGAGGCTGTAGGCAACGTGCACCGAGGCGAAGAAAAAACTTAGTAACCCAAGCTGTTTTCTGCACTGTAGCCAGGTCTCCAACCAAGTCGGGAATTTCCTATACTTGGTGCCGTAATAAAGCTGATAAGCAGCTGCCAGGAGACCTGCCAGGTATACCAGGGACAGCAAAGTAATGGCAACTATGGGCAAGGTTTTATTCACAATCTCGATAGGAATCTTGTAAAAATCACTCTGCTGGTTTCTGGCGTAGGGATGTATCACATCTCTGACAAAGGAATAAAGAAAGAAAAACGTGGCTAGGCTTATGGCGACCACCACTGGCCCTCTCCAGAGAGTAAAGAGTCGCAGGGGTAAATTTTCAATCTCCCTGGCTGATGATAATGATCCCAAGTCAACAGGAATGAAATTCAGCTGACGGGCAAGTTCAATAACCTGTTGTCGAGCTTGAATGTTGTTGCTGCATATATAGACCTGCGGCAAAAACGAAAGATGCATCATTATTGTTGTTTATAAAAATGGTGACGTTTGCAAGCTCCATGTCCCCTATGGAGCATGTGATGACCTTGAGTGATGCAAAAAGTTAAGGAGAGAAAGCATTTATTAACATGTTGATCTATTTATTAATAGGTTAAAACAGTGTCATAGAAACGACAAAGTCCTTGCTACCTGTGATGACATGAAAATAAAATGCAGAAAAATCCTGCTGGAACCTGGGACCAGGACGTCCTCAGAGGAAGGAAGGAGGAGGAAAGAAAGGTTTCTAGAACGTGTGGTTCAGTAGCTGTGGCAAGGTAAGGTGTAGGTGGAGTTTGGGCTACTGGCCATCCACTGCCCACTCCCGCTCTCACTCCCACAGGGATCAGGGTGCACGTAGCTCCCCAGGGTTCTGAGGACAATATCTAGTTCTTAGGACTGCAGTGATTCTGTCTTGTAGAGGGATTACAAGCACTGTCCTTTACAGACATTCAGCAAGAGAGAAGATGGGCATAGATTCTGGATGGTTGAATTTGCAATTAAAAATCTCTAACTTATGTCATGATGGTGTACTATTTATAAAATTTATCTTTGGCTTAAAAACTGATTCACCAAGGGTCTCTGAAAAACCATGAATCAAGTTATTATTATATTACTTCATTGATCAGAATATGAAATTCTTTCATCTGTAAATAAGGATACTATACCTGTGTGGAGGAAAAATGGTATTATAAGTCTTAGTTAATTTAAATGGTAAAACAACCGCCAGTATCTAAGACTAAGGTATTACTTCTATATAACGAAGTGATGGGTGAGGGTGGACTTTCAGACTTCCCAAACCTCTTAGATATATTACTGTAGTTGAGAATTCAACAAATATTTGAACACAAATTCATTGCTGAAGTGGGCCACTGTTACTTATGGGTAGGTCATCTCACTCAGGCCTAGAAAAATATTGCCATAATGTCTCTGGGTAATGTTTGGGGAAAACAAATCCCTAAATATATCCCTGAAGATGTTTGTATAAGGTCTCTGGAATAGACCACACCGAAATATTTGCATGCTAAAACCTGCATTATGGGGCGCCTGGGTGGCTCAGTGGGTTAAAGCCTCTGCCTTCGGCTCAGGTCATGATCTCAGGGTCCTGGGATCGAGGCCCACAT